>JADRCC010292426.1:0-10974 GCA_019843855.1 Hylomyscus alleni | reverse complement strand
TTAGAATTCTGCTTTCCTTTTGACTTAATTCCCCAAGGATTAGTCCCCCGGGCCCAGAGCGCTTGGGCCCGGGGGATGCAGCGCCAGTCTAGAGGAGATGGCTGCTGCTTTAGACCCAGTGTATTTCAGGTAGCTTCAGATGTACCTCAACTGTTGAGCTGCCAGATTTTTTATCTCTCTTTTGCAATGATTGTAAGAGTCTCATGCCATTTTTAAGAAATACATTCAGATCCTGCACTACTTGTGTTGAGTCTGTTTGTCACTAGCCGAATCCCGTGCACACCTGGTCAAGACCCATCGTCCCACGGATCAAGGGGACCCCGCAAGAAACCCCGGTCCGTGGCAATACCACATATATGTGATAGCTGCTATGTGAGTACTGAGAGTCGAACCCTGGTCCTCTTGAAGTACAGGTACATATTCCTAATCTGAGCCATCTTTTCAGCCCCTCAATTACCTAAATATGGGAAGAGGTGTTAGAATTCTGCTTTCCTTTTGACTTAATTCCCCAAGGATTAAGTTGACCAATAAAGGTAAAGGTGGAATGAAGATGTGAATATTCACTGGCCTCTGATTTTATTCATATTTCTGTATGTAAGTAAAAAAAATTAAAGGTTTCTACCATATTTGGAATTTCTCTTAAGATGTCAGAAAGATGTGTTAGTTTGGGCTCTCAGAAACACTTCCCCATGTGACTTTTTTTTAAAAAAAAAAAAAGACTTATTTACTTATTTTTTTATGTATGTGAGTGTTCTATCTGCATGTACACTTGTGTGGCAGAAGAGAGCATCAGATTCCCTTATAGATGGTTGTGAGCCACCCACCAATGCAAATTGTTGGAATTGAACTCAGGACCTTTGGAAGACCAGAAGCTCTTAACCCCACCCCACCCCATGTGACATTTTGACAAGCCCATCACATCTATCCACTCATAGAAAGAAAAGGACATTTTTCATTCTCTTTTGCATTTCCTGACTTCAATTAAGCTACTAAGGACATGAAAACTGTTAGCTGTCTGAGCCCCACAGCACTGAGTGAGGCTGCCTCCTCAGCAGCCTTCACGTCTACTGGTTTTTTGGGTTTTTTTTGTGTGTGTGCTTCTCATTTTACTTCATATTAGGGTGGATCCAAATGCCCTTTATGTAAGACCCGAAATTTTGAAACTGATAGATGAAAAACATAAGGAAAACCCTTCAAAATATTGACAAGGCAGGGACTTTCTAAACAGAATTCCAATAACACAGAAAAAAAAACCAAGAAATGATAAATGGGATTACATGAAATTAAAAGGCTTCTGCAAGGCAAAAGAAGTCTTCAGCAAAGTGAAGGGGTGGCCAGCCCCCATACAAATGGGGAGGGGCTAATATCCAAGACATGTAAAGAACTCTAAATGCAAATGGCCAATAAATATCAAGACAGTGTGTTCAACATCCTTGGCCATCCAGGACATGCAAATTAAAATCACTTTAAAATCTCAACTCACCTCAGTCAGAATGCCAGGCACATAGGGCTGCCTTGTCTGGCTGCAGTGGAAGAGGATGCACCTACCCCTGCAGAGTCTTGATGCTCCAGGGTTGGGGGATGTCAAGGCCCCCCATCCTCTCAGAGGAGAAGAGGGGAGAGGGAGAGGGAGGGACTCAGTGACGGGGGACTAGGACAGTATTTGGGATGTTAATTAATTAATTAAAAAGAAAGGAAGGAAGGAAGGAAGGAAGGAAGGAAGGAAGGAAGGAAGGAAGGAAGGAAGGAAGGAAGGAAGGCAAGCAAACGGAAAAAGATAAAACTGAATTCTACTTTCCCAAACCTGTACAAACATTTCTGTTCAGTCATAATTTAGGAACTGGATAAGGGTGATAACGTGCATAACAGATTCATAGCCTGCTTCTTCCCACTTGTGATCATGCTTCATTTTAAGGCATTAAATGAGAACACACCCAAGGCATGTGTTCCTCAGACTCCTGTGTGCTGGGGATTTTGCTCATGTTCCTTGTATATGACAGCATCCCTGCTGGTTAGCTCCACTGAGAAAGATGACATACATTAGTGTCAGTTTGCTCATTCTGGAACGTTAGTCCTGCCAGCTCTCTGAGGAGAGAAGTTTGAATCCATTGTCAAAGCTCCCAAAATTGCACTCCCTCTTCCTACGAGCATCTCTCAGTGCTAAGATGCCAAAGTGGCTTCTAGCAAATGAGAGACCACAGATTTCCTTTCTGTAACATCATGTTGCTTGCATAAAACAACTCTGCAGAAGTTCCTAAGTAAATCAGGCTTTTATAAAGCAAGCGAAAACCCACAAGACTCACCTTTGAGGACTAGCCATGACGACTGCAGGATTAAAAGCCCTGCATCTCCTGGTTGACTTCAGCTTCAGGACCATACAGATTATTACTTTTTGTCCACTAAACACTTCAGCACTTCCAGATGTTAGAGTTTTCAAATAATTTTATCCCAATGGCAAGGAGTGATACAGGCAACTCCTTGCAGGGACAGAGGTTGGATTTCCCCTGACATATACACAGAACACCTGCAGATGGAGACACAGGGCTGTCCATTTGAACCAGCAGCCTTTGTACTTCTTGTCTTCCCCTCAAAATGGATGGACTTAGCATTACAATTTCTGCTTTCCATGTGCTTCTGTGAATTCTGGGAGGTAGGAGGACATAAACACACACACACACACACACACACACATCACAGAGGAGGGGCAATATCATTCTTTCTGTTTTAATATACAGCATTGACCCCATTTCATCAAAAAGCAATTTCAACAAATATTTTAAAGCAAAAACAAAAACAAAAACAGGAATTATTGCTTAGCACTGTGGTAACTAGTCATTTGTGTTCCTAGGGAAACACAATTCCCACAGCTGCCATTGTGCTTAGAGCCAGATCTTTCTGGGCAAACATTACAAGGCTGTGTGTTTGTCCCACCTGCATGTGAAGAGGAGCACAAATTGTCCCCTGTGTAAAGCAGCTCAGTCAGAACCCCCATAATGTACAACCTGAGCAGAGTGTGCCAACATGTATCTGTAGGTGCCAACTCTGCCTGGAGCCAGGCGGGGAGACCAGATGGCTCCTGGGGAGGGCCCCTGCCTCTCGGCACACCAGATGGAAATGTACTGGCAAACATGCATGCTGGTGTCTCTGGACATGCCAGTGCATGAATAATCATCCTTCCTTCAGGCCATGTATTAGTTTCCTGTGGCTACCCCAACAATGTACCATAATCTTGGTGACTTAGAACAATAGATACTTATTCTTTCCTAGGTCTGGAAGCCAGAGCTCCAATATAAGGCTGTTGCTAGACCCATGCTCCCTCTTAAGGCTTGAGGAATTTAAGTCCTAGCCTGCTTCTCCCGGATTCTTGTGGTTCCAGATGTTGCTACACTGCCACTGCCACTTCTGATGACGTTCTCTTCTGTCTCAAATCTCTCTCTCCTTTCTCCCATAAGGGTAGGAGGAGGAGGGGGAGGAGGAAGAGGGAGGAAAAGTGCTTTTAACACCAACAAATGTGTATGTTCCTCCTTCATTTTATAAATGTCTCAGAATATATGTTTGCGAAAACGAAAGAGGGCTGGAGAGACGGCTCAGGAGTTAGAAACTCATTTGAGTTTCAGACCCTCTGTAAATCTGGAATAATCTCAACTTAATTACCTCTGCTTCCACATAACATCACATTCACAAGACCCGGAGACATCTTTGGGGATGACCCAGTGGAAATTACAACAGGCTGTGTATTCATGATTTCTTGTGGAATCACTACAAATGTACAGTAATCCCAAGATTACTTTCTTTTTCTTTTCTTCATGCCTCGCAGACTAAGGCTAAAGATGGAAACCCCAGTGAAGGGGTTGGTGGGGGTGTAGGTCATTTGATACAATGCTTGGCTAGCATTCAGGAAGCCTGGGTTTGATCCCCAGCACTATATAAAACCAAACATGGTGGTCCATGTTTGCAATCCCAGCACTTGGAAGCTAGGAGGATCATAATCCTTGGCTACATTGAGAGTTTGAGGCTGCATGAGACTCTGGGCTATGTGAGACTCCATCTCAAATAATCTAAAACCTCAATGAAGACATAGCCATATCTGTGGGGTATGATTTAGAGGGAAGAATGTGAATGCTCTGTGCAATCCAGGCATCTTGCTTGGCTGAGACGTGTACACTTACTGTCACCAGACTGGGCCTTACCTGGGGTGTTAGATTTAATGAACATGAACTGAGTATGTGCTACTTAGGGGGCTGAGGCACAAACCCAGGAATTAATTTCAAACCAGCCCAGGCAACACAGCAAGCCTTCCCCCTCAAATCTGGGGAAAAAAATGTAAAGAGAAAAGAAATTTTGTTCCTTTATGAGAAGAAGAATGATTCATGGCCAAAACTCCTTTCCCTCAACAATTCAAGCTTTTTTTGTTTGTTTTTTGTTTTTCCGAGACAGGGTTTCTCTGTGTATCCCTGGCTGTCCTGGAACTCACTCTGTAGACCAGGCTGGCCTCGAACTCAGAAATCCGCCTGCCTCTGCCTCCCAAGTGCTGGGATTAAAGGCATGCACTACCACCACCCGGCCAATTCAAGCTTCTGATTAGTCAGTGTTAACACATGTGCTAACTCTGAGAAGAGATGCAGTTTGGTTTCAGGTTGTAAGGATGAAGCAAGGAGTACTGGCTGCTCGTGTTCTTTAAATTATGTCATGACACAAGGAGGAAGAGAAGGGATGGTTTAATATTCATTCTCTGGAAGGCTAGGTCTTGCGAGGAAAAACAGCTCTACCTCAGAGCACCAAGGCCTTTCTTGACATTCTCCTTTAGTTGACTTGTCTGCTCCCTTATGCGGGCAGAGGAAGTGATTGTGCTTTAAAGACTAGCAGATGATGTTTTTAACGACCAAAAAGTTGGAGGGGAGGAGGAGGAGGAAGAGGGAGGAAAAGTGCTTTTAACACCAACAAATGCGTATGTTCCTCCTTCATTTTATAAATGTCTCAGAATGTATGTTTACGAAAACGAAAGAGGGCTGGAGAGACGGCTCAGGAGTTAGGAATGTCTTCTGGAGGATCCAAGTTCAGTCACCTATGTGACACAGTACACAGCTGCTTGTAACTACAGCTTCAGGGGGATCTATATCCTCTGGCCTCCTCAGGCATATATATTCACATATCCACATATGTATGCATACATACATACATACATACATACACACGTACACACACCACTTAACTAAAAATAATAAATACATACCCTAAAAAAGAAAAGGAAGACTTGGCTATGGACACTGTCATTTAGATGCTGTAATTGCTCAGACTTACAGGTAGAAAGAGGTTTGTTGACTCTGAAGACAGCGAGGAGTCCAGCAGAGCTCTGTCAGAGATGACAATACTAATTTACATAGGGGATCCTCACTGCTCTCCTAGGTTGTATTGCCTGTCCCTGTTTTGGAAGCTCTTGGGTTTTACAAGTCACTGCAGTAGGAAAAGAAATCAAGCAATAAGGGAGCGGATCATTGAAGAAATCAGGAAAGAAGTTTTTAAAATATTTAGAATCAAATGAAAATGAAAGTACAACTTACCAAAGCTCCTGCGATACAGCTAAGAGAGTTACAAGAGAAAAATTTATATTTATGAATGCTTACATTATAAAATCAGAACAATCTCAAATAAATAACCTCATGGTGTATCTCAAGGTCTTAGAAAATCAAAAAGTAGCAAAACCTTATGTAACTTAGATTTTTTTAGATCATTTTTAACACATATTTTTATGTATTTTATGTGTATACGTGTTTTGCCTGTATGTATGTATGTTTATGTACAGTGTGCATGCCTCGTGTCCACAGAGGCTAGAAAAGGGTGCTGGACTTCCTGAAGTTGAATTACAAATGGCTATAAGTTGCTTTGTGGGTGCCGAGAACTGAACCTTGTTCTGTTCTAAAACTAAAGCTGAATAGTTTTAAATCAGCTTGACACTAGCTAGAGTCCTCTGAGAGGAAGAAGCCTCAGTTGTGAAAATGCATCCACAAGATCAGGCTGTAGGCAACCCTGTAAGGCATTTTCTTAATTAGTGATTGATGTGGGAGGGCTCAGCCCATTGTGGGTGGGGCTATCCTGGGCTGGTGGTCCTGGGTGCTGTAAGAAAGCAGGCTGAGTAAGTCATAATGAACAAGCCAGTAAGCAGAGCCCCTCCATGGCCTCTGCATCAGCTTCCTGCCCTGTGTGAGTTGCAGTCCTGACTTCCTTCAGGGATGAACAACAATGTGGAAGTGTAAGTCAAATAAATCCTTTCCTCTCCAAGGTGCTTTTTGGTCATGGTGTTTCATCGAACCAATAGAAACCCCACTAAAACAAAGTATTGCTGTTGCTATTTTATTTTTTTAAAGATTTATTTTATTTATTTATTTTACGTGTATGAGTACACTGTAGCTGTACAGATGGTCATGAGCCATCATGTGTGTGGTTGCTGGGAATTGAACTCAGGACCTCTGCCAGCCCCGCTCGCTCTGCCCCACTTGTTCCAGCGTAATTCACTGTAGCTGTCTTCAGATGCACCAGAAGAGGGAGTCAGATCTCATTATGGGTGGTTGTGAGCCACTATGTGGTTGCTGGGATCCGAACTCAGGACCTTCGGAAGAACAGTCAGTGCTCTTACCCGCTGAGCCATCTTGCCAGCCCTGTTGTTGCTATTTTAAAGGAAGGCAATTCTGTACATGATACAACATTGATAAAACTAAAGGACATCATGGCCAGTCACAAAAGAATAAACATTGCATGAGTCTCCTTTTATGAAATACTTGAAGTAGTCAGATTCACAGAGACAGACAGTCGAAGGAAACTGGCCATTGGTGAGGGAGGAGATGAGGAACTATTGTCTAATGGTTATTTATAGAGTTTTACTTTTTTTCCAAGATGAAATGTTATTATAGCAATACGATGTCTAATACTCCTGAAATATACCCTTAAAATAAGTGAGATGGTAGATTCTGGAATATGCATTTTGCCACAATTAAAATATATCACATATATATAAATATATCATATATATATATTGAGAATATTAACTACACCATCCATCTACTTGATCCATATCCATTTATCTTCTGGGCTCTTCATTGAAGACTAGTCTCGAGCCCCTCCTGCATACAAACAATGACCCACTCTATAAAAACTACTAAGGCTGCCCTGAGCACTTTTTTTCAACTAAGTCTTGACTTTTGGACCTCCTCATTTGTCTCTGCATTGTGCAACTTTCAGCAAGAATGTCCCATCTTCCATATCTGCTACTTCTGCTATCTAACCAGATCCCCTATTCACTGTCATCTTCCAAGTGCTATCTGGTCATGGTGGCCTACCTTGAAAGGAATCCTGTTAGGTCAGTTTAGACACATGTCTCTTCCTTGTAATTTTCCATGCACTGACTCTCATGCCTTTCCATGACTATAAATTTCCACTTGCAAATTTTATATTCAGAACTGAGCCCAGTTCTATTCAAAGGCTCTTTTTTCCCTGTTGCAGAAGAAGCCCTGGATACGATCTGTTTTGTTGTGTTTCTTTGTCAAATTGCTTAGTCACCATAGCTGTAGGCAGCCTACACTCCATAGAATGATATTTGGAAATCACAAGAACACTAATCTATCAGGGGTCATCTATGTTATGCTCCTCTTTCTTAAAGACAAAGAACACTAAAGCAACAATGAGCAAACAGAGACACAATAATAGGCACTTATGTGAAAGAAGGAAGCCAGCATAAAATCTCTACAGTTCAACCAAAGGAGTTATTTCTATCACCTTTTCCACTGAGCTCAGATTCCTTTCTATGTGTAATCAAAATATATTAATGTAGAACCCACATCCCCCCCTAGAGACTTAGCCTCCTAATGAGAGTCCAGGATCCCTCTACTTCTTTCTGCAAGCCCTCTCAGCTATCCTTTTAAACTCATCTCCATTGTGTTGTGACTCTCCTCACCCACAGAACCTCTCTCTTGCAGGACTCCCCAGTTATCTCACTAGGCTAGAATTTTGGTAGGATACCTTTATTCCCTTTCCCGTCCCCATTCCAGCCTCTTACTTACTCCTGCTGCAGCTTCCCTGCCTGAGATCTTCCTCTCATCCTCATTGGACTTGGCCTCTTGATGTGGACACAAGGTTGCTCTAGTTCTTCTCCACCACACCCTCAGCCTTTCCTTCTGGCCTATCTCTATTCCTCTGTGGCTTCCTCCCCCAACATACAGAACAGTTCTGTCCTAGGAACTCTACACCCAATACACTAGGCTAGGACTCACAGGATGCAACATCAACCAACGAATGGAACACCCACCCAACAAAAGATCAGATATCTGCATCAAGAAACACTCCAAACATCAAAACTCCGAATGTCTCAATCCAGAGCAAAAGCACAAACATGCACAACCAAGACAGAAGCCATCAACCTTATTGTGTTACTCCCTGAGAAAAGTAATTTAGTGAAACACAGGACAAGCAGTTCAAAGTCACAACTATAAATATTTCAAAGACTGTAGACAGGGTATGGATGAATCCTTTAATGAAAACTGTGACAATAGTTGAATGAAACAATGTATACAGTAATTATATTTCACAATAATTTTACAATAGTGAAAACAATTCAAGTAGAAATTAACAATGAAATAAAATCATTAATGGAAGGAAGTCAGAAGCCACAGCAGTCAGAAGGACGGGTGAGTGACCCTCCTGCCTGTGGAACTGTCCCACTCCCTAGATTTGGTTCCCAAAGACCCATTCCACTGCCTCATCCCATACCACCCCACTGCCAGCCCTACTTTTGTGCTCTTGTACCTAATTCCTGTGGTCTTCAGCTGCCCAAATGCAGGCCACATCAGTCAGAAAAACTAGTGCAGGCCACGGCAGTTTAGAGAACAGGTACAGGCCAAGTAAAGCCAGAAAAACACATAGGTAAATTCAGGGAGAGACTCCCTGCTGGACTGGAGACCAGGGAGAGACTCCCTGCTGGACCGGAAACCACACTGTCAGCCAGAACCACAGATAGGCTGTGCACCAGCAGGCTTCCTGCACTCACTCAGTGCCCCTAACCCCCACTCCTCTCTATTGTCTCACCCCCTCAACTTGGGCAGAGACCCTCTGCTGCACCAAAGGCAAAGCTAGCCACCAGAGGATCAGCCCCCAACATGGACAGAGAATCCCTACTGGAGGTCATGCCAGCCACCAGAAACCCAAACCACAAAGACCAGAAGGCCACGGAGTAAGCAGAAGCCAAGCAACAAAACACCTATTCCACAAAGACAAATGCAGAAATCACCACCTAGACCAATAAGCATCCCAAACCCAGATGCCTAAATGCCAGCACAAGACCACAATCAACAACAGCCAGGGCAGTATGGCCTCACCAGAACCCAGCTATTCTACTACAGCAAGCCCTGCATATTTCGATGCAGCTGAAGCAAAGAAAATAACCGTAAAATGAACTTTATGAAGATAACAGAGGTCCTTAAAGAGGAGAAATCGATGACAAGACCAAAAAAAAAAAAAAATGGAAGAAATCAATAAGTCCCTTGAAGAATGCCAAGAAAGCCAAGAGAAAACAAACAAAAGGTGCAGGAAACTGTTTATGTCCTGAAAATGAAAATAGAGGCAATAAAGAGAACACAAACTGAAGGAATTCTAGGAATGCAAAATCTAGGTAATCGAACAGGATCTACAGATGCAAGCATCACCAACAGAATACAAGAGATGGAAGGGAGAATCTCAGAGTCTGAACATATGATAGGGGAGACAGATTCATCAGTCAAAGAAATGTTAAATCAGTAGCCCTCCTATATACAAAGCAAATACTGGCTGAGGGAAAAATAAGGGCAGCAACCTCTTTCCCAATAGCCACCTATAATACAAAATAGCTTGGGGTAACTTTATCCAAGCAGGGGAAAGACCTGTGTGATAAAACGTTTAAGTGTTGGAAGAAAGAAAGTGAAGAAGAGATCAGAAGATGGAAAGATCTCCGATGCTCATGGATCAGTAGGATTAACATAGTAAAAATTACCATTTTACCAAAAGCATTGTACACATTCAATGCAATCTCCATCGAAATTCCATCATAACTTTTACAGACCTTGAAAGATCAATATTCAACCTCATATGAAAACAAAACAAAAGAAAAAAACAGGATAGCTAAAACAGTCCTATACAATAAAAGAATTTCCAGCAGTATCACCATCCCTGATTTCAAGTTGTACTACAGAGTAATAAAAAAACACATGATATTGGCATAAAACAGATACGTTGATCAATGGGATAGAATCAAAGATACAGACATAAATCCACACACCTATGAACACTTGGCTTTTGATTATACAGTGGATACAAGAAAGCATCTTCACCAAATAGTGCTGGTCTAATTGGATGCCTACATGTAGCAGAATAAAAATAGATCCATATTTGCCGCTCTGTACAAAACTCACATCCAAGCGGATCAAAGACCTCAACATAAAACCAGATATGCTGTATCTGATAGAAGAGAAAGTGGGGACTAGCCTTAAACACATCTGACAGCAGATGCAGGTGCTCACAGCCCACCAACAGACTGAGTTCAGGAACCCTGGTGGGGCAGCTGGGGGAAGGACTGGAGGAGCAGAGCAGGATTGCAACCCCATAGGAAGAACGATGTTGGCTGGCTGAACCACCCAGAGCTCCCAGGACTTTATCACCAACCAAGGAGTATACGTGGAGGGATCCATGGCTCTGGATACATAGGTAGCAGAGAATGGCCTTGTCTGACATCAATGGGAGGGAAGGCCATTGGTCCTGTAGAGGTTTGATACCCCAGCACAGGGGGATGCTGGAGCAGTGTGATGAGAGTGGATAGGTGGGTGAGGGAGCACCCTCATAGAGGCAAAGAGCAGGGAGGAGAGAGCATATGGGAAGGGAGGTTGTGGAGGGGCAACCGGGAAGGGGGATATCATTTGAGATGTAAACAAATGGAATGATTAATAAAAAAAAAAG
>JADRCC010292302.1:0-11662 GCA_019843855.1 Hylomyscus alleni | reverse complement strand
TCAGCTTGGGAGTATCAAATACAAGAGCTGTCAGTCATTAGGACTGAACAATTGTCAGGGACTAAAGCAAAATCATAGCTTTTAGATTATCCCAAGGGAGGAAATGAAGTTCTTGTATTTATTTTGGCGGGATATGCCTTGTATATTCACAGGAAAAACCCCAAGCAATTACTCTAAATGTCTGTCCCCTAACTGCAAATGCTATATGATTAAAATTGTCCACAACCATGCAGTCAGAACTGTGTCTTGGGCACTGTTGCCTACCCAGTAAATGGATCTCTTCATACATACATGAAGTGACCTGGCAAACAACGGAAATGAGTCCACTTTTGGCTACAAGCCTACCTCTTCTTCATGACCAGCACGACTCCAAGAAATATGATAACAAACAGCAAGATGCCTGCAATCACTCCAGCGATTTTAACTGTGTGGTCTGATTGTTTCTCGGGTTCAGGGACGGGCTTTGGAGTAACGGCCCCTGGAGATGAAAAGAAGAGCAAGTGGGTGAGGCAGAATAAAGATGTTACATTTAAAAATTTTCCCCATGCATTTAGCAGAATAATACAACTTATCAGAGCCGGCAGACTGACGGGCTTTGATTTTTTTTTTTAAAGCAGCTTTCCGAGGTGCTGAAAGCATTGTAATTGTTCCTGTTGCTCTTCAACACTTCACTCCGCCACAGCACACCCACGACTGACCCTTTTATGACAGACTTCTCAAATGCACTTTTAAATGTTTTTATTATCTCTTTTAGCTCCCGTTCTTCCTCCATTAAAAAACTCGCTAAGAGCACAATAGCTGTTCCTGAGCCTTTATCCAAATTTGATTTGCTGGAACATTTTCCTCAATTATTTTTCATAAATGAAGCAATAATTCCATCACGTATTAGCCCAAACACCTGGAAGAGGGAGATAAGCTCATTTACCATGCATCTTACCAGCAATTGTTTTTTAACACAATAGAGACCCCCCACCTTTGGAAATCTGAATCTGGGTCACATCTGGTGAGCTAAAGGATCCTTCTAAGCAATTTATTTACCACGTGGGGCAGCAGCCGGTTGATCATACCCCTGGTGCCCACGGTTCATATCTGTTTAAATGAGATAACTGGGGCCTCAGAGTGGCGACTGTGTCTCAGCTTGCTTGCATGCCTCTTTCTGACACACTGTTTCTCCTGCTTATGGTATAACGTGATGGAATGTCAAATCTGTGTCTGACGCGATATCCATTTCCTCTGCTAGATGAGTTCAGGATGAAGAATATTAGGAGTGTAATGTCCAATTCATTCAACGGTGTCTACTTTTTAAAAAAAAGGTTTCTCCTTGCCTCATCGGGATAGGATGGCCTCTGGTAATCGGGCCACCACACCACCCTTACTAAATACAGCACTTTCATGTCCAAAATTCTCAGCCTAGAATCCTTTTTACATTTCTGTTGGTCAAAAGTTATGATAAGTGTGAGTTTGAACCTGCTCTCCCTTTCCATTGTGTCTTATACCAGCGTGCCCCTCTGTGCTTGTGAAACGGCATTGGTCCTACCTGCCTCTGTGCCCATGTGTACAGCAGACCGGAAGTCATGGTGCGGAGTGGGGCATTATGGGGAATTGTGGAAGGTCCTTTGGAAGCATATGGACCCGATTTCTTTCCAACTAAACTCATATTAAGATTTTTATTCCCAGGGCTATACAGAGAAACCCTGTCTCGAAAAACCAAAAAAAAAAAAGAAAAAAAAGAAAAAGATTTTTATTCAATAGAACAAAGCTGTAACCAGGCCTGATGAAGCTGGGTGCAGATTAGAGGAGAAACAAGAGATAGAAGACCCCAGGCCACCAATATATGCTTCTCGCCTGTGGAGGGCCAGCTACTGTCCCAGGTGTCCTGTGTACTGCCTCCTAGGGCCAGCTTTAGTTACTGCTTTTAATAAGGATGAACATCCTAGCTATGCATCTGCCTTCTTTATTCACAATGATGTACTGTAAGCAAATGCCTGCTAAAGGAACCTTCAACGACTATCCATTATCATCATCATCATCATCATCATCATCATCATTATTATTATTACTATTAAATTTACTTCTGACAAAGTCAAGAGGACAGAACATCCTTCCTGCTATCCCCCTTAGGTAGGTAATCCTCAAACCTGCTGTCTAGTTAAATAGTAAAAGTATTAATGACTTTATAATGATAAAATAATTAAATATTATTTAAAAGACAATAATGATAATCTGAGGAACACTCCCTTCCCTAGACCTGTTGTCATACCACCAGGTGGCAGATGCAGAGGAAATTGCAAGGTTAAATAAATTGTTTAGAAAATTCTATAGAAAAATGCATACTTGATAAGAGGATGAAAAACTTTATAAATGGAAAATGTAACATTCAGAATGGGGGCCAACCTTTTGTATTTTTACTTAATATCCAATTTTAAATGTGTAATTAAAATGAGAATCTATCTTATTAACTAGAGGTTACCAGTTCTCCAATATAGTTTCAATATAACAATATATATATATATATATATATATATATATATATATTTTGGTAAATAGTCAGAAAATATACCAATTGAGAAAGAAAGAATTTAAGGGGAAAAAAGCTTTTAGTTAAAAACATTTTCACATAAAAATATAAGATGATCTAACTTATATACTATGAGTTCTGGGAAAAGAGGGCCCACTGACTGAAACAGCCTCATAGATTTTCGCAGGAAGCCATGATGGCTCAGGTTGGCAACCAGAGCTCCTGACCACTCTACCCATAGCATCTGCAATGGCTTCCCTTTGCTAGGCTGGGACCAGCCGAGGGAGGACAGCCCTGCTATAAGAACACCCCCGGGGAATTCAGCTGATTACTGCCAGGATGACCGTGAACATGGAAGAGAAGATCATCAATATTCTGTATTTACTTAACAGGTGGTTTCTTGACATCTAACCACATTTTCTTCCGTATATTAGGAGAACATTCATGTGTGCCAGAGAGAGAAGCATTTGAACAAAGTATGTGGGCTGCATGACTCTTGGTGCGAGGCTTTGGGGTGATGGCCAAGTAGAGAGAACTAATAAGGAATTACTGAGACAGGAGCATTGGGGAGACCTGCAGAAGGAATGAGGGTGAAGCATGCTCCTACCCCCGACCTCTGCAAGCAGTGGAGAGATGGGACTATCAGGCAGGGGTGGAGCGTGGTGAACTGGGAACATAGCACACGGCATTGGTATACAAGGGTCATGTCTACAAATGGGAAGAATTCTAGTGGGAGTTACAGGAGGATTCTGAGTGGAGGAGATACAATCTGGAGGCTGTCCATGCTGGAAACACGGACATCAGAGAGAGGTTCTCACAACAACCTGAGCCTGGCTCTAGGGGGCAGTAGTGGAAATGGAGAGACCTTGTTCAACTTCGTTATAGTTTCATGGTAGTCATAGGTAATTGTTGATGAGCTTCAGTACATCAGTACAAGTAATATCGGGTTTCTGGAAGCCATTAGGGGAAATGTGACTACATCACTGCCTGTCACTGACAGTGTGGGTGAAGCAGGCTCACAGGGCAGGTAGGGAAGACAGGACTTCACTTTGGACTAGGTAGAATTCAGATGATGACACCTGAAGGAGAGACCAAGCAGCGAGCAGTTGGGACCCATGAAATCTCTGGGTGTAGGGTATAAATTTAGGAAACACCATAATAATGGTGTGGTGGTGCATAAAGCCACAAGCCTACTTGGGGCACGGAGAAAATGAAAACTGAGAGGTGAACCAGCCAGGGCTGGTAGAGAGGAATCATCGAGGAGGAGGTCAAAGGGTGAGCAAAGAGAGGACTCCCTGTGAGTCACGGTCAGTGAGACTTAGTCCTCATCTGTTAAGATGCAAACAATAAACAGAAACAAAAGTCAGTGATAAAGGGAAGAAAGGCAATGCCTGCAGGAGCCATGTCTTGGACAGGTCAAAGGTTGGGGTCGTATCCAGGAGATGGGGTTGGCAGGTGAGGAAGGGGTCTTGGAACATGATCCTGCCCCCCATGGGTTTATTGCCCTTGAGGAAATCAGATAAAGGGGTTGGGAAGAAGCAAGGTAAGAAGGTTTACCAAGAGGTGGGGAGGAGGCAAAAAGAGTATGGACAGTGAGGGTCCTTGGAAGAAGCTGGAGGCTGGAGAGGCATAGGCTTTGCAGCTGCTGGAGGTGAGGGCTGAGCCGTGGGAGTGGCGGAAAGCACAGGGCGGGTGAATAAGGATGGCTGGGTATGAAGGAAAGGGAGCAGCTCCTGCTTCAATAAAAGTGCACAGAGAAGTTAGCCCTGATGCTGACAGAGGCGAGGGCTGGGGAGAGAACACTGGGAAAAGATGAGGGGTGGGGGCTGTGACTTAGCCCAAAGCACATGAAGCTCTAGGATACCATAACCAGACTGAAGAAAGAAAGAGGAGGGGGGAGGAGGAAGAGGAAGAGGAGGAGGAAGAAGAGGAGGAAGAGGAAGAGGAGGAAGAGCAGCAGCAGGGTACAGAATGTCATGAACACTTGGAATGATTTTCTAAGGTGGCAGAGGAATGACCAGTGAATGTTAGAAGTGTAGATGCCTTACCCAGATCTCCCATGTCACCTGCATACAATAGCCACAGTATAGCGGAATACATAAGAAGTTTGTTTATATGGCACAGGTTTCAAATAGATGCCTCTTTAGTAAGTACTTTTTCTGATCCTGGTACTATAACTAAGGGGAGTTAGATTACTACTGAGTCCTTGTGGCCATGATGACAGAGATCTGGTCACTGTCATTAACACAGGCAGTCACACTAACTTCCCCAGAGCTCCAGAACCTGCCTGGCGTAGTGAAGGGAACAGAGTCAGAAAGACTCCTTGCAAGGGGCAGCAATAATGAGTGGTCTGATGTCCCCAGACAGGTAGAAAGCATGCATTAGGGTGTTGGGCAGAGAAGGCTCTGTGAGTACATAATAGCTTTGCTTTTGGAGCCTGAGCCAGGGCTAGGAACAGTCTAGGTGGGACCTTGGAAGCAAGGCTTTGTGCTGTGATAGGCGTTGCCCATAGGTAGAACATTGTGAGTTAGATAAAATAAACAATGAGCCAGAGAGAAAATGGAAGTGGCCTTGAGGTGAATATCTAGGCAGGAACCCACAGATTCCACAAAGAAGAGGGAAGAGGTTAGGAAGCTGTAGGAAAACTATCATCATTCCACTAGCTAGGGACTCTCAATGCCACAGCTAAAGTGGGGCAGGGATACACCTGATGGACAACAGCTAGCACTTCAATCTTCTGGCTTGAATCTTCCTTGGGTAAATGGGGTAGGTGCTGCTTCTTCAGGGGGATAAGCCTGTTTGGGTTCAGCATTCAGACTTTACCCAAGCAACCCATGACAACTGTCCCAGTATGCTTAGGGTATGTAGTGGCAAACCAATACCATCATCTTCCCTCCTGACTTTAGGCCCCTGGGGTCAGGGGAGATGCAAGAATAATGGGAACCATTCAAGAAAGACTTCAGGAGGCAGAAACCTGCTGACAGGTGTGGTTTCCTCCCCCTTTTTTGCTGGCAGGCCTACGTGACCCGAGGCATGCTACACGCCTCTCCTGCTGGAAGTCCCACCTCAACAGACTCCAGAGACTTCTGATTGGCTCAGTTGCTCACAGACTTGTGGGAGGGGTTTGGCCTTTCTATTTGAACCCTTGTACCTGAAGAACTCTCTCTCTTCCATTAAAGGATATTCTGGCTGTAGGTTGTTTTCACCTGGCCTAATTTTCCACCTGTCCTTGGGATCAGGTATTGATATGAGGTATTGGGATTAGATTTCAGTAGGTAATATTATAGATTTGATGATGGCTAGCTATATTATTAACTCCTCTACCCAGAAGACCCACAGTTATTTAAATTATGTAGGTGCGGGCACCTACAGACAGGACCCTGGAAGCAGAGCACAAAGGAAATGGAAGGTGTGGGAATGTGTAAGATTATTACTTCTGGGCTGGAGAGATGGTTCAGTGTTTAAGAGCACTGACTGCTCTTCCAGAGGTCCTGAGTTCAATTCCCAGAAACCACATGGTGACTCACAACCATCTGTAATGAGATCCAATACCCTCTTCTATTGTGTCTGAAGACAGTTATAGTGTACTCATATACATTAAGTAAATAATATTAAAAAAAAAGACTATTACTTCTTAATATGTTAGAATTCCGGGCAGCCTTGGGCTCTCTTTGTAGTCCAAGATGACCCTGAACTTCAGAGTCTCTTGTCTCTACTTCCCAAGTACTCCAACTATTGGCATGCACCACTGTACAGGGATTGTGTGGTGCTGGAGAGTGGGGATGAGAGGGGGAGGGGGGATCAAACTCAGAGCCTTGCAAAGGTTACAGAAGTACTGTCCCAGCTCCACCCACTGAGAACACACTCCCCTCTTCCACACGTCTAGAAGAGCAATGGTTAAAAAGGAAAGGCTACATTTCAACTAAGCTAGTCTCAGGCATGCCATACTGGCATTTCTATGACTACGGGAGGTAATAATCTAATTTTTTAAATCTTTTTTCCTTCCGACCCTTTGCTCAGGTTTTTCTGCTCTCTTCCTTAAAACGAGGAACATCCAGGTTTTAAAGGCTGTTGTGAGACGAATCACTCATGTCTTACTGCTCAGAGAATGACAATTTTTTGCAGTGTTATTTACTTTATTTTTAGTTGTACCTTAATATTATACGTAATGGCAAAACAACCCAAAGATTTTTCATCTAAATTACACAGTATTGTCTTCCTTCCTAGGTATTCAGTCAATTACAACTCTGAGAATAACCTGTGCTTGCTCTATGTAACCTGATTATGCTTTTGAATTTATGGGTTTCTCTCTGTCCTTGCTAGCAGAGCATTCGCAGCTTCCAAGAAATGATCACATGTGTAGTTTTTCATGCACAACTGAGATACTCAATTGTTTGTAAGGTACATCTCTTCCCAAATTAATTCACGCTCTCTTGCTTTGGTTCTAATTTCATGGCTGTGATTGCTCCCATTTATTGATGTCGCTGACACCCACCCCACAGGTAAGACAATTTATCAAAAGCTCTGCGCTTCACTCTCTGGACTCTAAAAGTTCTGCGAGGATTATTGACACTATTGCTATTCTGACGAAATGCTTTCTTTTCCCCATTTTAATTTCTTGAATTATGGTCAAGTTATAAAACAAGGAATCAACTTGTCAATATGAAGTCATCAACCATGGGTACCTTTCACATGAAGTACATAATCAATAAGAGGGATATGGCCAGCTGCCTCAGACTTTTTGGAGGCTGAGTTACTTAAGAGTGTGTGTGTAGGTGTCCCAAGATGATGAAACTAAAATTTGAAGGTATTAAAGCCACCATCTGTTGTCAGTCACATTTTCTGCCAGAGTTTATGCTTTTGGGTCATGGTCTAGCTTATGCTTAGCACTTGAGAATAATTGCTATGGCAGGAGAAACATAAATGTTTCCTGCACAAAGTACTGTTTGCAACCCTCTACCTGAGCCCTTTCTGCTTCTGAAATTTCTTATTTACTTTCCTATAAAAAATGAACATATCTAGGGTCAGTGGGATGGCTTGGTAGGTAAATACACTTTCCACCTAGCCTTGTGACCTGAGTTTAATCCCTGGGACCCATATGGTGGAAGGAGGGAACTGACTCCTGAAGTTGTCCCCTGACCTCCACACATATGCGTGCCAACACATATACAACACACAATTCACACAGACACAGACAGACAGACAGACAGACTTACCACATGTATACATACCACACAATTCACACCCCCCACAAACAAACTCTACAATACAAACACTAGATTTTTTAAAAAGTGAGTATATTGAATAAATTAAGCATGCATGCTATTAGTAGCAATGCTCTGAGGGCCTTAAAATAGACAAAGAAACTGGGAAACTGCATGTTGAGATAGGAAATGTCTTCTACATGGCCGCAAGAGCTACACATGCATGGCCCTTGGAAGCATAATGAACACAGAGGAGTCCAGGATCTCATTCATGCTATGGAAGCACTCTACCACCGAGCCCTACCTCAAATCCAGAAAAACGCTTTTGAATATACAGGCATAAAAGGACATCTTTCAGAGGAAGTCTGAGAGAGGATTCTCACTGTCTCAAATGTGACAGGTTCTCAGAGTCAGAGCAGGTAAATAGATCTGGACCATAGAAGGAGACCCTCTGGCCTTCAGCCTGTAGAGCTGGATTCAGTTACAAGAGAGACCTATTCTGGGCCACGCTGAAGAACAGATGCCTGACGCCGAGACAAGCCTGAAGATCAGAGGAGCCACATCCTCTTCTCATGTCTGCTTCATTCCCATGCCAGGGCCCTGCTTTTCCTCCTGTTCTGAACCTCTGCATCCACACATACATCTTATCTAATTAATTTTACATTGTGCCAAGTCCATATCAGTGTCTGAAATAGCTCAAACTGGGCCACTCGTTAACAAAACTAGAACCACAAACCCAAAACCTTCCTGCTGCTTAGTTCAGAAGGCAGTAAAGCCCTTTGAACTCTTTCCAACACCATTTTAAAAACTCGATTCCTTGCTTATTTCTATGTGCCGTCTTCTACCATGCTTGTCCTCTGCACATGGAGATGTTTGATTCCCCCCCCAGCTGGTCCCCCTTCCTGGCCTTTATGGCCCCTGTTGTAACTCCAAGCAGCTCTCCCTGAGCCCTCTCTGTAGCTCACAGCTCCCCCATCACTCACATCCACATAGCCCCTGTGACTTCTGACCATGCAGCAAGGGTTCACAGTCCCACACTCTGTAGAGTGCCTAGCTTTCTCTCTCTTGAGTGAGACTCGTCACACTCAACCTGGATTCAGTAATTCTGGCAAATTCTCTTTATTACATGTTAAGCTATGTGTTCTTTGGGATATAATTGCTTAACTCATCTATGTTCCCTTGATGTGACCAGCCCTGTATCTTGTCATGTGTGCAGCACACATGCAAGGCCACGTCTGCAGAACTCAAAGCTTGCTCACAGTCCATCTCACTTTCATTTCCTGTCCTTCTGGTTGCCATCATTTTTTTTTTCTTCGCACACTTGTTCCTTGTTTATAGCAAATCCTTCAGATGTTGGGTCATGGGCATAAAGGAAAATAAGAAGGAGGAAAAGAAGAAGCAAATAAACAACCCACAGTAGGTCCTATTCTTTGCCCTTTGTTCCACAAAAGCTGAGCATTCAGAAAGGAGCTAACTAGGAAGGGACGCATGGCCTACTTTGGATGGCTTTCCATAGATATCGAGATATGTGTGAGAGAGAATGGAGTCTGAACACGGGCCAGAGGAGACGAAAGGAGGAAGACCCATATCAGAAAAATTAGTACTGAACTTTAAATCAGTGATATTAATAGAATGTGTGGAAATACACACTTGCGTCAAACAGGATAGCATCACCCACAGCTGTGCAGTGCATATCTATCAGTGACTGGCAACTTCGCTGGTCTATGAAGAGAGACAAGAAATGAGGCACTGCCAAGGATAAGGTGCTACAAATACAATGCTTGTACCAATTAAGTGGACATGGGCCATTTTTCATGCTTATACAGGAAATTTGTTTTAGTGGTTTAAACTAGACCCAAATCACTTCCATTGTAATTACAATGGCCTGGGGTCCTCTGTGAAGGAAAAAATGTAGAGAGCCATCAGATAAGATGATGGTAGTGTGATTTATATGATTAATCTTAATTTTATTTAATGAAACGGTCACTGCCTCTCCTCCTGCCTTGACAGCATCTTCAGCATTTCTCATCACTTAGGAGAAAGGGGGAAATATGAACAGCCCAGAACTAGCTTAAAGACACAAGTGACTGACTTGGACATATTTTTAATTATGAGCCATTTGTGCATGAGCACACAGCAGTATCTAAAGAAGCTACACAGTATATGAGGGGAACCTACCAAATGTCAAAAGATAATTTTGAGGACTGAAGAATCAGTAAATGCTTGGCCCATGACCATAAAGTATGTGTTTGTGTATCTCAACACCCCATGAAAAGCCTGGTGCCCCACATAAGTGAGGTGGGGAGGAAGGAGGATCCCTGGGGTTCTCTGGGCAGCCAGACTCACTGACTTGTGAACTGAGTTCAGAGAGAGTTGGAAAGCAATTGAGGAAAGCACCCAGCGTTTACCTCTGGCTTCTACATACATGTGCATGCATATCCACACACATGTACATATCCATGAATGCATATATATATATATAAATAATTCTGTTTCTTATTATACTCTTTTCAAAGATATCTATTTATCTATCTATCACCTATCTATTATCTATCATCTACCTATTATGATACCTATCATCTATCTCCTATCACTTGTCTATAATCTCTATCTCTCTCTTTTAGCTATCATCTATCTATCTATCTATCTATCTATCTATCTATCTATTAATCAATCAATCGGTTATTTATCTACATCTATCTTATACATAAAATTTGAGTAAAAAAGACAAAGCTAAATCACAACATCTACATTGATTCTCAAAGAAAAGTTGGTATGCCAATGTAATCCCTTTTAGTAGGGGCAGAGAGATGCAGCGCATCACTGTCTGCCACTCCCATGAGGAGTTCCTCTCCTCCTTAGAAACCTCCATAATGTTTAATCTTTGAGCTTGCTGTGGAAAAGGATTTCAGGATGAGGCAGAAAGAATCAAAATTGGGGAGTTTATTAAGGAACGATGGAGAATATCAGATACTTCATATGCTAGCATTTAGAAACTGTGACTCCTAGGAAAATGGTGATACATGTCTGGGACATGGGTTTGGTTCTCCCAAGGGAGAAATAGGCAGTTAGATGTCTCCTCTGGCTATATATATAGTTCTGAGCATTTAAAGTTTCATTTCATGAAGGATGTGTTTTCTAGGATATGGTTCTTTGCACTTAAAGTGATGTGTCACAAAGGAAGTGTTTTGTGGACTAGAGTTCTGTAGCCTCAAAGTTACATGGCATGAAGGATATGTTTTGTGGAATTGGTAGGAGAGTAAGGAACATTTAAAAGTTAAAGTTTAAAATCTATATTTTAGAAGTTAAAATATAAAAACTATAAATTAGAGGCTGGAGAGATGCCTCAGCAGTTAAAGACACTGATTGCTCTTCCAGAGGTCCTGAGTTCAATTCCTAGTAACCACGTGGTGGCTCACAACCATCCGTAATGGGATCTGATGCCCTCTTCTGGTGTGTCTGAAGACAGGTACAGTATACTTATATACACAAAATAAATAAATAAATAAATAAATAAATAAATCTTTTAAAAAAACTATAAATCTAAATATATAGGAGCTAGTTTAAAATTTTCCAGGTTTATTCAGTATCTGAAAAAACTATGAAGTGTGATGTTCTGTAATCCACCTTAATGGAGTCTAGGGAAGTGTATCATTGTACTGGGATGATGACTCAGGAGGTAAAGATGCTTGCTATGCAAGCACGGAGACACGAGTCTGCATCTCCAGAGTCCATATAGATGCCAGCTACAATTTCTATAATTCCAGAATCCTACGAGGAGATGGAGATGGATGGTGGAGACAGGACACTCCCCGGAAGCTCTTGGTCAGCTAGCGTGATGGACACAGCAGAAAAACAATAAAGAGACCCTACCTCAAATAATGTCCTCTGCCCTCTATATGTACACACACACACACACACACACACACACACACACACA
>JADRCC010292007.1:0-13411 GCA_019843855.1 Hylomyscus alleni | reverse complement strand
ATATATATATATATATATATATATATATATATATATATATGTAGTCTCTTGTGCACCAGTTCCATACCCTCCATAGAACCTTCTTTGGAAGATATTCTACAGACCTAGTAGATCCAATATCCTGAGATCACCATTGTAATGTGGGCTTTACATTCAAAACTCTATGCAGTAGCATCTTTGCAGTCTTGCTGCAATGAATCTGATTTGCCACATATTGCCTAGCCTCAACAATTTTCTGTGAATGTAGCCGGATATTCTGTAACATTCTTGAAACACTTGACTTTTGCATGCTTTCAGAGCCAATATCATATGGACAACACTATCAAGTTCTGCTGCCAGCAAGTAGGATCCCAGACAGCTTTTGGAAGAATAAAGCAGAAGGACTTAAAGCCAGCCTGGGTTACATAGTGAGTTAAAGCCTGGACTACATAGCATGACCTTGACAGAAAAGAATGAAAGAGAAAAGAAGGAAAACATAATATAGATTATATAGATTGTGACAAGTATTACAAAATAAAGAGTTGGAAATTGTTTCACAGCAACAAAATCACCTTGTTAAAAGGATTTTTCTAGGGCTGAAGAGATGGTTCAGATGTTAAGAGCACTCTGACTGTACTTCCATGGGTCCTGAGTTCAATTCCCAGCAACCACATGGTGGCTCACAATCATCTGTAGTGGGATCTAGTACCCTTTTCTGGTGTGTCTAAAGACAACTACAGTGTACTCATATATATAAAATACATAAATAAAACTTTAAAAATGATTTTCTGAACAATTAATATATAACTTGGGAATTGAAAGATAGTAAGAGATTAATACAAAGAAATCAAGATGGAGACAAGTTCCAAACCAAAAGTTGTGCAAAGTGTAGGAAGAATGAAGACAATAGCTGTTTGATGACAAGGAGGAAGGGTACTGTAGCTGGAAGAGTGTGAGTATGATGGTGTGAAATAATATGGTCAGATGAGACTGGAGAAATGATATTTAGAAAGAGGACAGAACTTTTTTCAAGGCATATTAAGGATCTGAGATTTCAAGCACAATGAAAATCTTTTACAAGCTTTTTCTCTTACAAGCTTTAAGCAAGGAGGCAGCATGATATTGTTTACATGTTATCAAAAATCTCTTGCTGACATCTCTTGAGGTGAATTCTTCACAGGATGAGATGAGAGTATGTGCATAGTTAGGGGCCCATTACGAATACAGGCAAGAAATAATGATGGCTTAGAGCTGAGCTTGGTGGAATACCTGTATAAAATCATCACTTGAGAGGGTGATACAGGAAGATTATACATTTGAGGCTTGTTTGGGCTGTGTAGTAAGGAGGAGGTAAAATTAATAGATGGCCATGGAGAGAGATTAAGTACACAAATTGTAGCTACATTTTGCAAATGGAATTGAGGTTTGCTGACCAAGCATGTTAACTAAAAGAGAGGAATCCAAATGTTACCCAGGAAAATTTCATATTCTGTCTCTCTCTCTCTCTCTCTCCCTCTCCCCCCCCCTCTCTCTCTCTCTCTCTCTCTCTCTGTGTGTGTGTGTGTGTGTGTGTGTGTCTGACTGTCCTCTGTCTCTCTGTGTGAATGGTGTGTTTTGTCTATGAGTGTATGCAACCTATGTGAAGGTAGCCATGGATCCCCAGAATTGAAATTATAGATGGTTCTGAGCTACCTGGTATGTGTGCTTTCAGTTTAACTAGGGTCCTCCAGAAGATTAAGAAGTGGTCTTAACTGCTGAACCATCTCTTCAGCTTTAGACGCAGAGATCTTGATATGAACCATTAGACGAAGGTAAAAATAGTAGATTTGGACTGCAGAGAAAGGAATAAGAGCTCAGTTTTGAATACACTGAATTTGAGGGGTGGAAGAGACAATGGAATTGAAATGTCAAGTAAGTAATTGGACAGATAGACATGGAACTCAGAAGATATAGAAGTGAGAGAGATGGTTAGAAGGAGGAAGAAAATGATTAAGGGGGAGTGAAGGGGAGAGAAAGACAGAGAGAGAGTGAGACAGACAGAGACAGAGAGAAAGACAGAGAGTCAGAGATGCCATATGAAGTTTGTATGAAGTCCAAGAAGAAAGTATAGATTTTTATAAACCAGAACAGAAGCAATCAACAGACAAAACTAAGAAAACTTGGAAAAAAATTAGAAAAATTATTAGGTTAAATATGGCAGATAGGTTAAATATGGCAGAAAGGATAAACAGAAACATCACTGGAAATACCGATTAATTTAATGACACCAAGGTGCTTGATGACATTGGTAAGAGTTAATGTCAAATGTTGACAGTATAAGCCAGATTGTGGTGGGTTGAAAGGTGAGAATTTATGATGTTAGGTATAATCTACTCTTTCTCTCTCTCTCTAAATGATTAGTTATATATAGATGGAGAGAAATTTGAAAGGATGTAGAGATGGCAGCAACAAAAGAAAGATAAGAGAAAACATGGATGGAGGTAGAATCTGTATTAGCAATCCTGCATAGAAATGGTAGGTTTATAGGTTCCATTAGTTCAGTGTATATTGAGTGACAGGTATTGATAAAAAATATGATTAAGCTATTCAATCATAGCTTAATTGGTTTTTCTGTTGCATTTCTGATACTCTTGTGGAACACATGTTTTAAATGACAGTAGTAAGTGACAGATGAACTATAATCATTCAAACTTGAATATTTGGCAGGTATTTTCTTACAAATAAATGATGTAATCCTGTCTTAAGGAAAATAACTGATGATATTTTTGCCAATGATAAAAGTTGGCTCTTTCAAGTAAAAATTAGAATTTTAGAAAAATTTTATGAGTTTGAAATTTTAAATGAACTTAAGAAGTTTATGTGCTGATTTCCCTGATGAGTTTGATGGAGCTATTAACCCACACCTTACAAAAATTAAAATCATATTATAGAGTGAACTTATGTGCAATACTGGCATGATTTGGGGCCAAACATTTTCTAAATGAAAGATCCATGTTGCTACTAAAGCATGCATAAGTAAAGCACAGACACACACCCTAATGCATGAATAAGTTATGAAAGATTCATTAAAAGTATAAGATATACCAATAGATTTAATGTAGCAGAAGAGTAATGTAGTATTAATATGGTTTCTGGTTCCACATAGCAACTATCTTTTATGAGACTACAGTTGTTGATCTTGGGTGTAGTCTCAAAAGAATTTTCACATACTAGGTATCTCATTTCCTCTAACAAAACCAGATGGTTAAACAGAACACCAGAGAAAGCAGTTATGTTCTATTAATAAAGCCAGACAACAAAAGACTTAAAAATGAAAAATTATATTATTCTTTTTCCTTTTTTATTTTGGAAACTATAGCTGTTTCCTTCAACAAACTCATTCTAATAATGTGCAACTGATTTGTTTATTTACATTAATTTTAAATGAATCAATCAGTTTTTAAGTTCTTGGTTTCAATGAGCAACATGGCAAAAATGAACAGATATAAATCACAGAAACAAGAGCTCTTTGAGATTTTCAACAATTTATTAGGAGTGTAAAAAGTTCCTGAGACAAAAATATGTGATGACAGTTCTTTTGTAACAGTCATGTCATCTCCCTGGTTATTAGGCTTCAAATGGTCTACACACACTCAGGACTCTTCAAAGACAGGTTTAAAGCTTCTCTGTCCAAGTCTGATGTCTGTCACTCTGCTGAATGCAGCACAGCTGAGTCTGTATCAGCTCCTTTGCAGGTTCCTCATGCTGCTATGCCTACTAAGGTGGTTAATCTCTATTGCCAGCTTATCTGAATCTAGAATCAATCAAGAGGTATATGCCTGAGGAGCTCTTAGAGGTAACTCCTTGGTGTCTTGTTGCTGAGCGCTGCTGCCACGGAGCACTACTGCCACCAAGCACTGCTGCCACCAATGCTACCATTCCATGTACCATCTTTGACCTTCCAACATGGAAGAGCAGTAGGACTGCTGAGGTAGCCACCATTGTGGACAAAGGAAGTATCAGATCCCCAGCCTTCCCAGTTTGAAGATATCCATTGATGTACTACCAAGCCCCCTTTGAAAACATATTCATTCAATGGATTCTGTTCAGCTCTGATTAATCTACTAACCAGACTTCTATATCTAACCCAATCGAATGTCATGTTGTGTCTAGAACCTGTATTTCCACTACATTTGGTTGACCCTTTACTTTCCAGTGCATTTCATAATCATCATTATTCTATTTTGCACATGAAGAAGCCTTGGTGCAAAGAATAAAAGGAGTTCCACTACAACTTACAGTAAGTGAATGACAGAGCTAATGCCTACATTCCCAGAAGTCTTTCCATAGTTCCCTCTATATAGAAGCAGTGGCAGAGACTCAAATATGAGAAGGAGTGCAAGGATTGAATTAAACTATGAGAAAAAGGCTCTGGAGATAGAGGATGGAACTCAGTGGTGTAGCATTGGTTTAATATACACAAGGGTCTTGGGTCCAATGCCCATCACTGAAAAACCATTCTGTGTTGGAATGGTTTTGAGGAAATAATTCTTGACTTTGTAGAAAGACAGTCTTTACAAAAGGGAAGAAACCTACTTGAGCTAACATTTGTCACAACAGCTCATCACTCCCACAGCAGTTATTTGACTTCCTAGGCCAGGACAAGTACTCCAAGCAAGGCTTAGAGCAATATGCAGGAATAGGTGGAAAATGTAGCTGCCTGTTTCAAAGCATTGTGTTTTTCCTCCAATTTTTGAAATGGTAAATAGTGGGATTTCTCTTTTGAGGAAAAGTAGTTTAAAAGTTTTGTTTGGGCAACTACCAAAAAATAATTTCTGTGAGGCCTCTGAATAAAACTCAGATAAAGCATAGCATTATCATAGAATTTGGCTCCCTGGGAAAGAGGCAGGGGCCTAGAAAATGATGGGCAATTTTATTGTTCCATGCCAAAGCCTATTGATTCTTTGTGAATTTCATATCATGCACCACTTATCTCCCCATCCCTCCATATTCACCCTTTTCCCTTGCACCCTCCTCCCCAAGAAAACAAAAAATAAAAGCAACAAACAATAAATTAAAAAATAATTAAAAAAAAAATCTCAGTGAAAGCTGTAGTGTATCACAATGTATCACATAGTATACCATTTTGTTTACACATCTTTACTTGCAATGAGTCTTTCCTGTGGTTCAGGGGTCAGGGAGCAGCTCTGACTTCTGCTTACACTATCAATACTGGAACTTCACCTGGACTCCTCTCAAATATTCTGTTGTTGTCCTGTGTCATGGAGATCCTGCAGCTTTGGATCTGCAACATGGACCGCTTCAGGTGTTCCAGCACTCCATAAATGAGTACCATTGATTCTGAGAATGTAATGTTAGGATGCAGCTGCTGCTCAGGCCACTATACTTGTAGCTGCCCTACCCTTCTGGAAGACACTGACAGGCACAATGCTGAGACACTGTCTGTGAGTCTCCAGCCAACAGGCTTCTATCTCTCACCAGACAAATGAGTTTACATCAAAGGGATATTAGTGGCCACACATGATGCTATTCCTCACCCTGGCCTGTAGCCACCTTCATGCTGTGAAATCCCCTTACTCAAAGAGTCATAAGAATCTGGAATCTGCCACATGGGCCCTGAATCTACTGCCCAGAACCCTCACCAATCTGTCTGTCTCTGGCACTGAAGCCTGAATTCTTTTCAGTCTCCACCAAGCTGTTAATCTGTCTGTCCATGACATTACTAACTCTTCTAATAAATTGCTTACTCCCAACAATCCATCTCATGTCCCTCTTGAACCCGTACCTTAGACCCTTTGGTGATCAGTTCTATTATTCAACTCTATTGGCTACATGTGAGCCAGATTCTGTGCTATGAAATTAGAGCCCAGAGTTTAAATAAAAACAGAGCCCTCTTTCCCTGATAAATGCATAGTCACTTGAGAAAATCAGGAAGAAATAGAGTTATAATTAGTATTGTCAATGGTAAAATGAGTATCACTTGGGAAGGAGTGATTATAACAAAGCAAAAGCTTGCTTAGGGAGGGACTAGTTGATGTTCTGTTCACAGACCATTGCAGGTTGAAGTACTCATGTGAAAGATAGTAGCAGAAAATAACCAGCATGTTGGTTATTCTGAGGTGATCACTTCTGACAGTAGATCCATTTTCTGCCCATATTTTCCATGCTTTGTGTCCCAGGAAACTCTTTGTGAACTATAACAATTAGATATTTACATGCTCTAGTTTTAGACTGGTTTTAATATTAATGGGTGGAATCACTGGAGGGAAGAGAGAGAGAGAGGAAGAGAGAGAGAGAGGCAGAGAGACAGAGACAGAGAGACAGAAAGAGAGAGAGAGAGGCAGAGAGACAGAGACAGAGAGAGACAGAAAGAGAGAGAGAGAGAGCACTATCCTGGTTTCCCCTTTCCTCCATTGCTTTGGGACTCTTATCTCTACTGACTGGAATATTCCCTGAGTTTGGCTCCTATGAGGAATCTCTCCACAAGTTCAGGTCTTATTTGGACATGGTAAGAATGTTCTACACCTTTACCCCTCAAAGCTAAGAATGTAATAGCTTCCTACTGCTCATAGATCTTAAGTGTTTCACTATCCCTTGGTACACTTTACTGCCTAAATGCCTGGAATTGCAGATTTAATTTTCATCAAGTCTTATAAATATAAGTGAGACCATCCAAGGATCCATTTTCAGAGCATGTAAGATGTGCAGCTGTAAGAGGGGTAAAGAAGGAGAGAAAAGAGTTAAGACAGAAGATGCATACCAAAGAGCTTTGTATGGCATATTACATGGCAAACTGTGCAAGGTGAAGCTTGAAGGGCCTATACAAGAAAGGTTTCCTTCCTAAAGTTTTTACTTTGAGACATCATAGAATAAACTCACAAGTCCATAGAGAACTAGAGACATAACCACTGAATGAAGAAAACCTAATCAGAAAGCCTGGAAACCTGTCAGTTAATGTTGAAGCTGAAGTTGTGGAATTTTGACATGCTGAAAGGAATAGATTAGCATTCCTCTCCTTTCTCCTCATGCTTTCATCCAACAAAATTTAATGCCAGTCTCCTCACAATCCTTCTCTAGGATAGCCGTGTCCTCACAGAACTCCAAAAGCTGCCCTTCCTCCATGCTGTTACCCACCAACCAGTACAAAAAGGCATGTTCTGCAAACATGGGGTCAAACTTGAGGTCTAGGTGAGCCCTGGAATCATCAATGGCTGTGATGCCGCTCAACATGTGCACAGTTCACCTTACCTTTAGCCAGGTGTCCACCAGGCACTGCAATGAGAGGCTGAAACCATTCAGGCACAAATCTACAAACTTGATGCTGCACTCAAATTTTGATGGTGAAAATGTCAACATCTGACATCTTTGAGAACTACATTACCACTGTACAAGAGGCAGCAAATCATGATATAAAATGGTAAGGGTTACATGTCAGCATCTGGTTGATTGACACTGGTGATTTCTGTTTCAGAAAGTTGCTTATGGTACGTTTTTTCAGCAGAGGTGACAAGTGTATGTAACCAGAGAGAAGTAGATGCAGGGGTAGAACACTAGGTTGGACTGGCATTCTGTCAGCTGGAAAGGTACCCATCAGATTTCCAGGAAGCAGAGATGGAAAACTCATCTGGCTAATAAGGCAGTTATGGTGTAGTAGTTGGATGCTCAAAATTGATATTTCTCTGACAGATATCTTAGATAGCCTCATTGTATACCATACAGGTACACTCAACATGCTCCAGGGTGATATGAGTGCTAAGGATAGAATTGTGGGGTTTAACAAGAGTTCTGGAAACCTAGGGGACTTGGTAAAAGGAGAACTCCAGCTTGGACTTCTTTCTACAATGAACAGAAAGATATTCCATCAACAGGGATGTGAACTCAGAACTGATTCCCCTACAAAAGCTGTGAAAAATAAGTCCTGAGAACCTGAGGTCAGCTAGCTTGTGAGTTTTGTCCAATATTAGGTCAATGTTGTCCTATCCAAGGGTATAATGTCCACAGCCATAGTTATTGGCAATATTTTTGTTGCCTTCGATGAGCAGCTCAGAGTAGAAAGCTGGCAGTAGGTACCAGTGCAAACTTAACTAAAAATGGTGGGTTCCAGGCCTACAAACACTACTCTGGGCATTAAAGGAGTCTTCTTCTTCTTTCATGGTTTTGTCGCTTGGCAATTGGCCATCCAGCTGGATGCTATGTTCCAGGCAGTAGAGTCCCAGAAAGCATTTCCAATCTGGATACCAGCTTGGACAATGTGTATGGAGAGACATTCATATATGAATGTTATAGGCTCAGAGGCAAAGGCAATAAAAGCAGACCAGTGGTCCTGGTTACTGTACTCAACAGTCTACAAATCAATGTAAGTAACTCAATGAGCTTTAAAAAACACTTTATTATTTATTTATTTATTTATTTGCCAAGAGGACTATACTGAAAATTTTGGTGACCTGATGCATGCATGACGTCAGAACATGATGTGTTCCCATGCATTGCAAGTTTTCTACAGGTCAAATTCTTTGTTTTACTGTGCCTTAGTAAATCTTCATAACCTCTTAATAAGACAATGTGTTCATCTGAAAAGTGACAGGGACAAGGTATAGTTCAGTTAAGATAGAGATGGCCTAGTTTCAATCCCCAGTGCTACTAAAACAAGCAAAAAAAGATGCAAAACTACAAATTTTAGGTGAAACTAACATATTCAGTTGGTCACTTGAGTGAAAGAAGAAAGATTTCAACCCATAGCTGTCTAAGTCATGAGCCTGAATGTGTCACTATACTGATTATAATTATGATGCTGAGTTTTAATTGTCAAACTGACTAGATTTAGAATTACCACAAAAACAGGACCCTGGGTCTGTCTGCTAGGGCTTTTCTAAACATTTTCATTGACCAGGGAAGATCTGCCCTGAGCGTGGTAGCTTCATCCCATGGGTGTGATCTTTCACTAAATTAAAAAAGGAAAGGGACCTGAGCATCTACATTCATAGCCTTCTGATTCCTGGCTATAGCTGTAATGCCATCAGCTACTTCACACTTTTGCTACCATGACATGCCTGCCATAATAGATTGTACCCTCAAACTGGGAAAAACAAACCCTTCCTTTCTTAACTCGTTTCTGTCATGAATTTTGTCACAAGTGAGAACAGTGAGATTGTGAATCGGTCTATATTACCATTTAGGTTATCTTTCAGCTCTACCGTTCCATAAATCTACAAGGCAAGCAGACATCTCAGATTAAGCCCAATGGCTCATCCATTATTGAAAGGTGATGGTGACAGATTTATAGCCAGAGGGTTCTCTCAATAGTACATGCAGTGATATAAATAAGACTTCTTTATTTAAGAAAATGCCATCCTTGCTTTCAAACTCTAACCCTTTCTCTCCAATGACTGGGTAAAGAGAGAACCATATGACTAATTCTGGTAGCTGCCTACTTTCAGAAATGGCAGTACCATAAGGCCTGCCCTGCTGGAAATCTGGCCCCTCAGCAGGTAGGAATGTAGCATCCACAGTGGCAGCCATGTGTATGCACCAAGCTGGATACACTAGATTGATTTTGAGAACAATCTTAGAAACCAAACCTCAAGAAAATGAAAATAATCAACCTTCAATGCTTCCCAATGATTTAACCACTATAACTCAGAGGCATATGTCATTGCCACTCAGGGAGCTGAAAATGCTACCCCCTTTCTAATGTGGATTGGAAATCTGTGGGCCTGTGTGCAGGAGGCTTTCCACAGAGATCTCAGGCCCGACCTGGTGCAAGAGCCCTAGTGAAGGGAAGTGAGCACAGGCAGGGCTGTCTCTGCTGGGTCTTCCAGGCTGCTCTGTTTCTCCGCACTGCCCTGCACTGAGTCAGGTTGGGCTGCTGTGAGAGGCTGACTAGCCAGTAAGGAGTGCTGTGCAGCTTCAGCCATGTTTTGGGAGAGCAGACCTCTTCCTAAGTGTTACAGCTCTTAGAACAAAAGGCTCAGACAATGGAGTAGATCTTTCATGTGCTTTTACTTCCTTGGATAGAATATATATATACACAGTTTTGGGGGTCATTCAGATTTTGACAGCAGTTATCTCTCATTAGTTTGGGCTGAGAGTCTTTATTTGCATGTAAGAGGGCTTGACCAATATCACACACCTCTCCTGCTGGGGCCATTGTGGGGGGCTGAGACTGAAACATGAGCCAAGGTCCCAGGAGTTATAGCCAAACTCCTTCCGTCCCTTGCAGGCATAAATATTGCTCACTGGGGCTCTGGGGTTCTAGGCCTATTATTACTCGACTGGGCCCAGGTTGCCTGAACAGACAACTGCCCCACAGAAATCCAAAGCTCCTTCCCTTTTTTAAGTAGACCTTCAAAACTTTATAACTCCTTCTTAGTGAGTCACATAGGAAAATACTTTTCTGTCTTAGGTGCTCTTCTGGACACTTGCTAGGACCTATGAGGTCCATTGTGATGGACACATTTAGAGATGCCTCTCCGATTTCTGAAAGTTGTATGTGTATTTACAATTTCCTAGCAGATGGTCATTAAAGCTTTTAAGAAGGGAGACTCTTTTCGTAACACAAGATTGGAGGCACCCTGTAGATCTCTCATCTTTCCACTTATCTCAAGCACTGACCACACTTTTATTTACTGCTATGGTCCAACCTCAGCAGCACATAATGCACAAGTAAAAGTTTCTTTCTCAATCATAAGTCCAAAACTTAGCTTGCGAGATGCTGAGTATTCTGATAATATTGACAGAATCACGTAGATCAACATCTGGGCATGTATGTGAGAGAGTTTCTAGATGAGGCTAAGTAAGGCAGACCTGCCATAGTTGTGGGTAGCACCCTCCCTTGGACTAGAATCTTGAACCGAATAAAGATGAGGAAGCTCAGCAACTGCATCATTACTCCTGATTCCTAACTAGAGACAAAGTGTGACCTGCCTGGAGCTTCTGCCACTGTGTCTTCCCTACTGTGATGGATTGATTGGACCCCTAAACTCTAAGACAAAATAACCCTTCCTTGAGTTACTTTCTCAAGGAATTTTATCACAACAAAAGGAGTTTTCAGCATTGGAAGTCTTTTTATAGCCTCTGGAGCCTCATAGGCTTTTATTTCTACTTTGGTTTTCATTATTTACTTACTGTGACTTTGAGCAACTAATGATTTTTATGAATCTCATCTCTTTATGTGTAAAATGGGACTAAAGTGAGGTGGCACGATGCTCAAATAAAACACTCCACCTTTCTCTCTCTTTCTTGTTCTCCATCCCCTGCCCCGCACTATAAAAACCAGTATCTTCTTTTACCAAATTACTTTTCTAACTCTAATCCTATACCACTGTGAAGTCCCAAGGATTCAGGCTTCTCCCATGTCATGCTTGTTATATAAGTGGTACTTAATGGTATTTGTTTCCTTTATATTTGATTATAGTGTTCTAGCTCCTTATAGGTTGTTTCAGTCAAGACTCTGAACAAACTCAGAAGCTCTGAGTCTTACTCTCATCCTTTGTCCCCATGCCAGAGCTAAGATTTGCCAATCCTTTGTCACAATGGGACTGGCATAACTCTTTGGTCATCTGTGCCTCTTTCCTAGAGCTTTCAAAATTGATTTAAATTATATTTAGACTCATTTTCTAAAGAATTTTGAGATGCCATCTCTGCCTCAGGGAAAATAATGTAATATAACATAGATAGCCACGAGTCCAGGGTTAATTTCCAATTATGCAAGAAATGACCCCATAGTACACCATTTCTCATCTCCTTTATCCTCTCCAGGACATAGCTAGACCCTTGTTGAGTACCTGGTCATGAACAGCACAGAGAAACTTTTATGACAACAGGAGTGAAAAATGTAAAAGAAAGCGATAGAGTGTTGGGGACAGAGTTACTTCCCAGGATATCAGGTAGGATTGTCAGGAGGTTGAAGGTACCCATGTCACACCACCAGGAGCTGAGGCATAAAAATAAAAAAGAGCCCTTGTCAGATTTTAAAGACATAAGAATCCACAAGCTATCATTGTTGGCGAATGCACAAGGCCAATTAGGTGAACCTGATTTATGAACAGAAAACTTCTACATGGTAAAAAAGCACATACAAACTGACTCAGCTATGGGCATGTATAGCTAGATCCTGCTTGGTGGCATAACTCAGTATAGTCCATCATGGCTGAGAAGAATTATGTTGGAATCTTGATAGGGATTTCATTGCATCTGTAGATTGCTTTGTGTAAAGATGGCCATTTTCACAACATTGATTATACTGATCTGTGAGTATGGGAGATCTTTCCATCTTCTGATATCTTCTTCAATTTCTTTCTTCAAGTACTTGAGGTTTTTATCATAAAATTCTTGCTTGGTTAGAGTAGTACCCCAAAATATTTTCTATTATTTGAGGGTATTATGAAAAGTGTTCTTTCCTTGATTTCTTTCTCCATCTGTTTGTCATTTGAATATAGGTGGGCTACTGATTTTTCAGTTGAAGCAGATTAAAACACATTGAAGAATCAAAAGATTAGGTGGTGGTCAGCATTTAGGAATGTCTCTTTGTGTGGTACAGCTCAATGCTCTGGGCCACAGTAAATAGAGAGAAGACTTCTTCGTTCCTAGAAAGTTACTGAAACACCACTGTCACTGCTGATCATGATAATGACTAATACTGAATGCTTATTAATGGCTAACAAAACATTAAGAGTGACTTGCTACAGTGGAAGCTATTAAGCACACAGTCTATCTTGAGTCCTGTTACTCTTTTTATTCATACAATAAATTTTGATCATGATTTCCTCTCCCCCTACTCCTCCCAGATATTACTCACCTCTCTACCTGGCCAACTTTTCTCTCTTTCTCTCTTTCTCCAAAAAAAAAAAAAAAAACCAACAATATATATAACTTAAATATATATAACAAAATAAACAAAATATAACTTAAAATTATTTTTTAAAAATGAAACAAACCCTACCAAAACAACAACAACAAACAAAACCATGGAGTTTGATTTGCGTTGGGCCTAACATGGAGTATAGCTGACATACACAGTGACTTACAGAAAACTGACAAAGACTTTGGAACATTGACCTAAATGGGATGTCTACATCAAATCTCTCCCCTAAGGCTCAGGGATCTATGCAGAAGAGGGAGAAAGATTGTAAGAGACAGAGTGATGGATGACTTTAAGGAAACATTATCTTTCACATACAACAGAACTGTTTCATAAATGAACTAACAGAGACCAGAATTTCTGAGATCTGTACAGATTCAAGCCAGACAATATCCCAGCACTGAAATGTGGAAGTAGATGTAAAGATCCCATCCCAACCAAGAAGCTATTTTGCAATTGATATTTGCTGGGAAAAGATCTGTTACTTTTAATCATAGAAATCCAGAGAAACATGAGTACTAAAGGCCAAGATTATGATATATGGAGATTGTGTGTGTGTGTGTGTGTGTGTGT
>JADRCC010291637.1:0-10081 GCA_019843855.1 Hylomyscus alleni | reverse complement strand
GACATCTGTACATCAGGAAGAGAAAGTGCACTGTTTCAATGTGGCGTCAATAATGATAAAACTCACTACTGAACCCTATTGATGACTCCAGGATATTTTTCTTTTTTCTCTATTAGATATTTTCTTTATTTACATGTCATATGATATCTCTTTTCCCAGTTTCCTATCTGAAAAAAAAGAAATAAAATATAAAAAACAACAACAGCAAAAAAAACCCTGTTCCCTCCCCCTCCCCCTGCTCACCAACCCATCCCCTCCTGCTTCCTGGCCCTGGCATTCCCCTACAGTGGGGCATAGAACCTTCACAGGGCCAAGGGCCTCTCCTCCCTGGAGGAACTTTCGCTTCATGATACTTGATTTGGATTTAGAATCTGTGTTGTTCAGGTCTAATCTTCATCAGAATGAGTTTTATTGGGTTTTTAGTACAATTACAGCTGGTCTTCAGTCCACCTCACTTCATCCTTTTCTCCTCCCCTTCTCAGAAAGTGCTATTAGTAGCTCCCCAATACTAAATATCCAACCTCACAAAGACTTCATTTAACAAAAACTTTAATTTGGGTAAGTGGGGAAGTAGAGAGGAGCTGGAAGGAGTTTGGGGAGAGAAAACCATTATTATTATATATTATACGATATTTATTTTAGATTGTAAAAAGACTATGCACAAACAACAGAATGAATTAAATAAAATAAGAAACAGAAGCTTAACATATTACTTCCTTTGAGGCAAACTGCATTAATCTAACTGAAATGCAGGTTTTTAAAGAAAAATTATATGAAATTTTAGGGTCAGATGATTTTTATATAAAACTCCGAAAAGGATGTTCAGTTACTACCTGATATTTGAAATTTTGTAGGTCTCTTCTGTGCTACTTAGTTTCACCTTCAAACAATCTTGAATCACTTGAGAAAGTCGTCTCAATTAAGGGTCTGTGGGCATGTCTAGGGGGATTGCCATGATTGTTTTTTTTTATTAGATGTTTTCTTTATTTACATGTCATGTGATATCTCCTTTCCCAGTTTCCCCTATGAAAAGAAGAAAAAATAAAATAAAATAAAAATAAAAAAGCAAAAACAAACAAACAAACAAAACTTGTTCTCTCCCCTTCCCTCTGCTCACCAACCCACCCTCTCCAGCTTCCTGGCCCTGGCATTCCCCTACACTAGGGCATAGAACCTTCACAGGGCCAAGGGCCTCTCTTCCCATTGATGACTGACTTGGCCATCCTCTGCTACGTACGCTGCTGGAGCCATTAGTCCCATCATGTGTACGCTTTGGTTGGAGGGTTTAGTCCCAGGGAGCTCTGAGGGTACTAGTTAGTTCATATTGTTGTTCATCCTAAGGAGTTACAAATCCTTCAGCTCCTTCAGTCCTTTCTCTAGCTCCTTCATTGGGGACCCTGTACTCAGTCCAGTGGATGGCTGTGAGCCTCTACTTCTGTATTAATCGGGTACTGTCAGAGCCTCTCAGGAGACAGCTATATCAAGCTCCTGTCAGCCAGCACTTGCTGGCATCCACAATTGTGTCTGGATTTGATGACTGAATATGGGAAGGATTTCCAGGTGAAGCAGTCTCTGGATTATCCTTCCTTCAGTCTCTGCAACTCCTTCCATGGGTATTTTGTTCCCCCTTTTAAGAAAGAATGAAGTATCTACACTTTGATCTTCCTTTCCCTTGAGTTTCTTGTGGTTTGTAGATTATACTTTGTGTATTCCGAGCTTCTGGGCTAATATCCACTTATCAGAGAGTGCATACCATGTAAGTTCTTTTGTGATTGGGTTACCTCACTCATGATGATATTCTCCAGATCCATCCATTTCCCTAATAATTTCATAAATTCATTGTTTTTAAGAGCTGGCTATGATTGTTAATTGAGGAGATCACTGTAGGAGCGGCATCCTCTGGTCAGAGAGTTCTGAGCATTGCATAAATGGAGGGAGTGGCATGCATATATGCATTGGTTTCTCTCTGCTCTTGACTGTTGTGTGACATGAGTAGCTGCTTCATGTTCCACCAGTATGACTTTCCCGCTCTGATGAGCTGTTGCCTAGAACTGAAAGCTGAATAAATCCCTTTCCCCCTTCAGTTTATTTTAATGAAAATATTTGTTGCAACAACTGAAGTGAAATTAGGACATTGTCTTTCAAAAAAGTATCCCTAATTAATTAAATAAATTGTATTCTACTTTCATTGTCATAATGTCATGTATATAGTAGATATTTAATGATTTTGTATCCACCTTAATCAATCTGAATTGTAATAAAGTCAGAGTCAGCAAGAAGCTACACATAAGTGTGTACATTCTCTATACTTACAGGTGGTGTTTTTCTTATTTAAAGCCATGAATGCTTGGCTCTGGACATTAGGAAAAATGATTTTGAGATGGCAAGATGATAATTTAAAATAGAAATTGCTTACCTTATGGTGCAAACAATAGTATCCTTTATAATATCCTGGTTTTGTAATGTTGGGCAAGTTCTATGCTCTCATGCTGCCATCAGGTTGATTCTAGAGTGGGGACTCCAGCTGACGCCATTTTCCACCCAGCATATCTAGACTTCATTTTACATACAGAAGGAAGAGAAAAGCACGTGACTTGTGTCTTCCAACCTTATTCTGGAGCTCTCTGAAAAGGGCAATCCAGATGAAATCTGCAGTGGCTCCCCTTAAAGAGGATCTGAAATAGGAATCAAGACCAGCATCTTTTGGTCACTTTGTTCTTGTGGTGAAGTGTGACACAAATGGTCGCTGATCTCAGAAATTCTAGGGAACAACATCCCTTACAGAAACTGCTCACGTCTCCACATCCATGTCAATGAGGAGCGTATTTCAGCAGCCTCATAGAGGACGCCACTGAATACAGCTGAACAACAAACAAAAGAGAGGCTGTCCAAAGTAGGTGGTAATTGTAGAAAAGATAGTTGAAAAACACTAGACAATACACTTAAGAATGTCAAAATTCATGAGTTGGGAAAGTATTGGAAGGTTTGGCATATGTGAGTTAAAGCAGAAATATTTAAAAAGTGTAACTTTTCGCATATCCATCTGGTAACATTTATGTGGCCCCATAGATGCTTATTACAAAAGATATTCAACCAAAAGTGTTTTGTAAATTATTCTCTTTCAACAAACAGTCATCAAGAACCTAATGTATTCTGAGCACTGTTCTGGACATTTATGGTAAGTCGATCAATAGAAAACAAAGCCTCTTGCACTTGTGAAATATCTATTCATGTTAGCGATAGAAGAGCATGTTTTATCTTCAAGTATAAGAATGACTAGTTTCATAATTAAACACTGAACTGTACTATCAGCTCCTTGACAGTGAGTCTGCATCTCTTTGTTCAATGATTCGTCAGCCTTAGCAATCTACAAGCATTTGAAATGTGATAAGAACTCAAAATATGTGTGTTGGATAAGGAATATTAATTCCAAATTGCCTCATCCGACCACAAAGAATGTTTTGTCAGATGCTGGTAGCAAGAGATGTACTGCTTATATTGTCACAGACAAAGAAAAGGGGAAGGAAGGAGGAAAGGGTAGATAGTTAATTTCAAGAAGGAAGCTTTAATCTAAAACATCAATCCACACCAGACTTTCTCTCCCACACTTGGTCCCTAGGATCTCCCAGCGGACCTCCCTTGCTGCTGGTGAACAGTTTACCTCCTCTCACAACACTGTTTTACAATCAATGCACATGCTGATATTGCAAAATTACAGGATAACAAATGGAATTCAGATGGCACCCATCCAAAGGAACTGGCAGACTTCATACTGAACCGTGAGTCAGTTCTTGGCCTTTGCAACACAGGGGTCCTAAAGGAAAAATCTTCAAGGTGGTCTAGGACCTATTCAGTAAGAAACATTTAACCTCATCGAAAGTCAAGATCATTGATATAGAGTGTCAATAGATTGACAATTTTAAAAAATGATACAATGTTTCTGGAGTGGACCATGATGATTACAGATATATGGTCAAATGATGATGAAGTGACAATGTCTTACTCTGTACTGTTAGAATATAAACCATAAAGTCTGTACACATGACCTTCACATGTCAATAGTCCTAGCATCTCCATGTTTCTGTTGAATACTTAGGGGAAAAAATGGAAAACAAAGTGAAACTATTCTTCCTGTATACACAGCAGAGTTTAAGAACAGAATTGAACACAGTAAAGAATGGCATCATATGCTCTGTCTTAGCCTACACAATACCAGAAAGATGTATACAGAGCCACAAAGCATAATCTGCAATAGGATTGGAGAAAGGAGCCATTGGGTGCCAATAAAGCCTTCAAAGTATGCAGTGAAGCTGACATGATCATGGTTGACTTGCTCAGTATTCTTCCCTTGTAACTTTGGCAGACCTGCAGAAGTTCTTGTGGAACCACAGGGATGTCTTGCTTATAACTCATTAAATTATGGATATACCAGTGTCAGGAGGTGATTATAGACAATCGCCAGTGTTGGCAGTCTCAAAAAGTGGATCAAAAGTAGCAGCAAAATCAGAGTCAGGAGTATGAACAAGGTGATGACTGGGAAAGTAGACACTACCTAAAGCCAACAGGCATTGGGGATACTTTGCTTAAAAAAAAAAAAAAAAAGACATCACTGTGCTATCCTGGTCAGTGCTTCCTCAAAGAGTAGAGCTGACAAAAAACACAAAATCAGGAGCACATAATCACTTCTACTCTGAACAAGGAGGATGCTATAACTTAGATACATTTAGAAGGATGATGTATGAGCTTTTTAGGCATCATAGTTCAGGAAAGTTATTGATAGTCTCCAACAGCAAAACAGCTTATTTTTTTCTTTTTCTTTTAAATTAATCATTCCATTTGTTTACATCTCAAATGATATTCCACTTGCTGGTTACTCCTCCACCAAGCCCCCATTCCACGTCTGACCTCTCCCCTCCCCTTTGCCTGCATGAGAGTGCTCCCCCACCCACCTTTACTCTCCTGCCCCACTGCTCCAGCATCTCCCTACTCGGGGGCATCAAACCTCCCCATGACCAAGGGCCTCCCCTCCTGTTGCTGTCAGGCAAGGCCATCCTCTGCTATATTTGTATCTGGAGCCATAGATTCCTCCAGGTATACTCCTTGGTTGGTGGTCTAGACTTTGAGAGAACTGGGCAGTCAAGCCAGCCTATGTTGTTCTTCCAATGGGGTTGCAATTCCCCTCGCTCCAGCAGTCCTTCTGCCAGCTCCCCAACCAGGTGCCCTGATGGGACACCAGAGTAAGTACCAGGACAGCCAGGGCTACAGTCTGATGGTTGGCTGCAAGCATCCACATCTGTATTGGTCAGTTGCTGGCAAGACCTCCCCAGGAACTGCCACACTAGGTTCCTGTCAGCAAGTGCCTCTTGACGACTAGAACAGTGTTGGGTTTGGCATCTGCAGACATGATGTATCCCCAGGTAGGGTTGCCTCCAGTTGGCCTTTCCTTCAGTCTCTGTTTTGTCCCTGTTCCTCCTTTGGACAGGAACATTTCTGGGTTAAAAAACTTTGAGATGGCCGAGCGGTGGTGGTACACGCCTTTAATCCCAGCACTCGGGAGGAAGAGGCAGGTGGATTTCTGAGTTCGAGGCCAGCCTGGTCTACAGAGTAAGTACCAGGACAGCCAGGACTACACGAGAAACTTTGAGATGGGTCAATGCCCCCATCCCTTGACCAGGAGCCGTGCCTATCTACTGGAAGTGGTCTCCACAGGTTCTTTCTCCCCCTTTTCTGCACATTACTGCTAAAGTTAATCCCACTGGGTCCTGGGAGCCTCACATTTCTCAAACAGCTTAATTTTATAAGTTTTAAAGAAGAAAGAAAATAAAATAAATACACACTACTTTAATAATACTATCTGTAATGACTTAACAAAGCTAATCTTGACCCGAGAAGTAAATGGCTACATACATAGTCAAAGAATAAAAAGCTAATATTTTATCAAGTAAATTCATTTATTTTATAACGTGTCTGGTATGTATTGCTGTCTAATGAAAATAAAAACTCCATTTACTGCTTTAAACCACTAAGTAGTGGAAGCTATTTTTATTCACTGTCAGGACTTGCTAACTATCATTATGACACATGTTCTATAAAACACAGTGGCTTCCTGACTGAGCATTTGTTCATTAAACATACAATGTGAAGATCTGATTGTTAACTAATTAAATAATAATTCAAGAAGAGTTATCCAAAAACAAACAGGGATACGTGGGCTTTCTATTTGGAGTCTGGATGTCTCTGAGGACCACAGGTGGGCTCCTGCTCACAGCGCCCTCTGTCTGACTATCTCATTCTATACACAATGCAATTAACTAAAGGTTCAAACTGATAGTGGGTAGGATGTCTTGTTTCAAGAATTATTTGGCCAAGAATTCTGATAAATAGAATGCAAATGCAACAGAGTATAATGCTTAGTTAGAATGAGAGATTTCTAAAATAATGCTCTTATTAACTTCTAACTTCATGGCTTAATTTGATGTCAAAGGCATTTAAAACTATATCTTTTCCAAAAAGAACCTTCAGGAAACAAAACAGAATCTAACTATCTATTTTGATGAAAACATCCCTGAAGAAATCAGTAACATAATTGAGCAAAATGTACTAGGAATGTCAAAAAATCTAATCATTTAGATTGTCATTACATAGAATTATTAAATTATTAATACTTGTAGCCCAAGACCAGAGAGTATATTTTATCACTTTGCAATGATAATACTACATTAATGGTGATACCAAAATTATAACAAATTATCAAGGAATATGGATGCAATCAAATTAACTGAAAATTTCACAATAGTGATGAATCCAAGATAGACTATTGCTAATGTTGATTTTATTTATACTACATTTTTAAGTAAAAAGGGTAAGTTTGATATTCTGAAAAACAGTCACTAATATTAACATTGTTGTGGATAATCAGTTAAGATAGATAGATAGATAGATAGATAGATAGATAGATAGATAGATAGATAGATAGACAGACAGACAGACAGACAGACAGACAGATAGATAGATAGATAGATAGATAGATAGATAATATATAGATAGATATTCAATGGAAGCTTCCAAACATCCACACAGTCCTAATTCTGTGGGAACTGGCAGCCCAAAATGACATGTAAACAGAGAAACTGAATATTAAACCATTGATGAGAAGGGATATCAAATGCCAAGTAAGGCTCTGAAAGGAAGGATCCATTATGAACAACTATGTGAACTAGAAAATGATTGTGTTAAGTCATGTAGTGTGAAGATCTTGATGTCTGGAAAAGAATTCCAAGTTAAAAAATGTTCCTGGTGTACTGACCATTCCAACAAATGAACACTGGAAGAGAGGGTCAAATGAGAAGAAATATGGGAACAGGTTCTGATTCTATTCTTTGTAAAGTTGTAATCTTTCTTTAAAATCATCCATTTGAATTCTAATCAAAAAATTTAACTTTCCAATATCCAGGTATTATATGCTATCAAAATGTATCTTTTTGTGGGCTACTGAGGTGGCTCAGTGGTTGCTGTTGCTCTTCCAGAGAATTCCTGGCACCTATATGGGAGGTCATAACCTTGCATAACTCCAGCTCCTTGGGACCTAACACTCTCCTCTAGTCTTCCCAGGTACCTCACACACAGGAAGTTCACAGACATACAAGCAGCAAAACAACCACATATATGAAATAAAGTAATTTTTTTAGGTTAGCAACTCTCTTTTAACTCTAAATATGAGACACAAAAGAAACTCAGAAAGATCAGGATATTTGCCAGGTTCAACATACCAAAAAAAAAAGTGAAATTCCTATTATTACACAGCTCTTTTTTATTCTACCTATCTAAGAGTATATACATAACAATGCTTATCTCTCTTAAAATTTTAATTGTGACCTAGTTGTGGTTGCTATTGCTATGACATGGCACCATGACCACAGCAACTTGGGAAGGAAATATTTTATTTGGCTTATACTTGCACAGCACTGTTCATCATCAAAGGGAGACAGGGCAGGAACTCAAAAAGTCAGGAACCTGAAGTAAGGAACTGATGCAGAGGCCGTGGAAGAGTGCTTCTTATTGATTTGCTCCCCATGGATTTGCTTAACTCCTTTTTTATAGAACTCTGGCCCACCAGCCCGGGAATGGTACTACCCACAATGGACTGGGCCCTCTCCCACCAATCATTAATTAAGAACACACCCTACATACTTAGCTGTAGCCCAGTCTTATGGAGGCATTTCTTAACTGATGTTCATCCCTCTTGGATGATTTCAGCTTCTGTCCAGTTGACTTAAAGCTATCCAACAAGAGTTATCACCTAAAAAAAAAATGCAGAGAGATAAAATCAAGTCACCCCACCTTTACCATAAAAAACTTAAGCAAATGTCATCTCATAACATAGTATTGATGTTGTCTCTGTTATTGAAAAAATGTTTCATTTTAAAGAAAACTAATTTTTCAAAGAAAAATTGTATAATCATTTACAATATATAAACACGTAGTTAAAATATTTTCTCACCCAGCTGATTTGATACAAACACGAAAGACTTTACCTACAGTGTTCCAAGTCCAACCAGTGTATTTCTTTTATCTTTGATGATGAAGCAAGTCTTAGAAATCAAGCTGGTAACATTTATTACACAATTTATATTATGCTGCTCTTACACAGTTGATAAAACTTCAGATTAATCTAAACAAAATTTATAGACATTATACTGACCTGTGGTGAAAATTAAGAGATTTGGATACTACATTACATCTTATGCCCACTAAAATATCCCAGAAGCTAAAATAATGTACTAAACATCATCCAACAGACATCTGACATCTAAGTGAATATATTTATTATAGTTTCTTCATGTAAATAGCTAATCTAAATAATTTAAGTCACTCCCATTCATAGCTGATTGTATTTTTAACATTCAACTCCTTAAAAATATAACAAATTTATGTTATATTCCCTATTATATAAAATGTTCTCTTACCCAAAATACAAAGAAAATCAATTTAAAATTACATATTCTTCTACTATTTGTAGGCCATGAATTTCTCCTGACAGCTGTGTTAGACATTATTTGAAGTACTTTGCACATGAACATAGTACTGGTATATATGCATGTTTAAGCTTTTATATATTATATACAGAATACAGTGGGACATTTTAGAACACATCACCTTAATCCCATCCCAATATATATTCAGAATATATGTCTTTTCTCTCCATCTTTACTGTTTGTCTCTCCAATATTCTAGTATTATAATCCCAAACTTGAAATTGCTATTTGATCCCTTTTTCATCACAGGTTTCCACTCTGTCCTACCACAGTATAAGAAGCCATTTAGATCTTTTAATGTATTTTTCTCCTACAGACCAAATGGCCCTTATACTACTGCTCTGCAATGCATCCTTAGATTCCCTGAAGGTAAGGGAAACTCTCATTCTTATCCCTTTCAGAACAGCAAAAACAAAGCACCATAAACTGAGTACAGACAAGAGAAAACAAGATGAAGAGTGATGAACATTGGATAAGTCAACACTGTAGCAGAGACTAAAGGGACAAGCTCAGAGAGGAGGCTAAACGGAGGGCTCAGTAGTGAGTTTAGGTCCCAGGAAGAATATTAGTTCTTAGGTCACCTGGCTTCTTTGTCTGACTGCCACTCTAAATGCTTAGTGAAGGAAGGAATCTTTGTGATGGCCTCAGCGCTTCCCACTGGTTATAGTCATATAAACATGGTCTCATTGCCATTAGTGAACATGCTGGGGAAACAATAACCACCAGCAGGACTCTAACACGAAATATTCCAACTGTCATGGTTCAGATGAAAAAGGGAATCATTGAACAAGGAAAGTGATAGGGAATAAAAAAGAGTTTATATGGTGAAATGTCTTCCTTGAAAAGTATCTCATGATAGTTTTCTTTCTTCCTCCTGCTCCTTCCTTACACACACGTACACACACACACACACACACACTAATATATATTGAGGGTTCAATCCAAGCCCTCATATATCTAGGCAAGCACACTACCAATGTGCTTCACCCCACTCTATAATTTATCTGTATTTTAAGAAAGCAAGATACACTATTGCCACATACATT
>JADRCC010291052.1:0-17371 GCA_019843855.1 Hylomyscus alleni | reverse complement strand
CTGTCACAGGCTGTGGGGCTGTGACAACCTTCCATGTAGCAGCCCTTGGTAGTGTGTCTTCTTGTGAGAATCCAGCAGCACCTCCATTTTTGGTGTCACTTTTGGGTCTTTTGAGGAAGGACAGTTTCAGAATCCTCCATCACACTGAGATACTTTCTGGTCAGGTATTAGTGTGCTCAGGGTAAGCTGAGACTGTGCTTGGTGTCTAGTGAGGGTTTGGAGTTTTCCTCCATCCCAGCCTGTGTCTGCCTGTGATGGGATCCCACACTTACTTGGAGGAAGGAGCTCCTGCTTGTTGCTGACCGATGTCACCTCCTTCATCAACTTCCAGGCAGTGATGGTCCTCCCCTTTATCCTTAGCCAGTTAATTACCAGTCTCCTCTATTCTGTCTAGTGTGATCTGAGCAAGAATGGGGCCTGGAGATGGCCTGTGCCCATAACAAATTTCTCTGTGACTCCTAAAGCAGAATCAACAGGTAGACCTGCCGAGGTGTGGTGTCACTTATAATCAATTTTGCATAGGAGTCAGAAGTGCCCAGAGGCAAGAGAAGTGTCCATGGTGAGGGAAGACCAGGACCAGGTCAGCTCCAGACTTTACACCTTGCTCAGCTGAGGTGAGGGGGTGTTGAGGGACTGGACACCAAGGTGCATTACGGTCTGCCACAGGTGGCCCAATGAGATCCATCCATACTCGCATACTATGTGAGAGCAACACAGGGCCTGGCTCTTGGCAGGACTAAGGAGGAAGGCAGGTCTGCCCGACAGAGCATGGGCAGGCTGTGGAAAATCACATGGTTTCTTGGTGGGCTTCAGTCAGCTTTTCTGGACTGAGATTGTGAGGCTTGAAGCATCACCCTGTGACATCTCAGAGTACCCAGGCATGCAGATTAGGGACAACCTTTCTAGAAACAGGTCTGTCTTCAGGGAAAGACCTTCAGGCCTCAGATACATGCTAAGGAGTGACTGTGTCAAATAGTATCTAGAGAACAGGCACTGCCTGAGAGAAAGAGGCTGGGCTGTGTAGCCTTTCAAGCTAGTGTGGACCAGCCTGGGTCAGGGTGGGGGTGCAACAGACTTGTATCCAGAGGTTAGGGTCAGTCTAGCTGTGGAACCAAGTCAGACTTGATGCCAAGGACAGAGACAAGCAGGGGCTGGAGGCCATTCTCCCCTTGACCTTTGTTGCACCTAGCTACTTGGAGGTGGCCTACATGTCACAAAGTGTCCACAGACTCTTACCTTGCCCAGGCAAAGGATCCTGAGAGCTGGGGGCAACCAGGGTTGTGGTGCCACTGCTACCTTATAGTCAAAGCCTATGGAGAGACCCAGAGGCATGGACAGCATTGTGTGACTAGATGGGGATGGGTGCATGGCCAAGGGGTGGTGGGAGGTGTGTGGCGTACCATGTGGGTGTTCTTGAGTCTCTGTGGAAGTCTTGTATGTTAGGATGCAGCAGCAGAATGTGAACTGAAAATCACAAACCATATGCCTTTAAGTGCAGCACTGAGGAGGCTGAAGCCAGCCTGAACTACATGGGAAGTTCCAGAACAGCTGAGGCTACAAAGTGAAAATCTGTCTCAAAAGCACAAGTGCCATTGTTCAACCCTGGTGTTGAAACCCAGAGGTGACCTGCTTGTATTTGGGTGCTGGCATGTGACCTGTCTTCTCTTCTGCCTCCAGGTAAAGGCCGGCGAGTGCAGCCTCAGTGGTCCCCCCCAGCAGGGACTGAGCCCTGCAGGCTCCGCCTGTACAATAGCCTCACCCGGAACAAGGTAAGAAAGTTAAGATGCTTGTGCCTTTACAGGGCACATCATAGTCTGTTAACCACATGGCTCCCATGTTCCCTCAGTGTAGGCTCAGAGTCCTTCTGTTACTCCGGTGCTGTACTATGGCCTCTGCATTTTCTGTTACTCCTCTGCCTTGGCTTCTGCAACCCAGATAGAGCTAGCGCACAGATGCCTTGTACATGATCCTTTAGGGAAGCCTGCTTCCTGGCCTCCCAGCATTGGCCAGGCCTGAGTGTTCAAGGTCACAACAGCCAAGCCAAGTGCTGGCTATCATACACTGTCCTAAACCGGGCAGATTAGGCAAAGTGGCAAACCCAGCAGGTGGTGTTGGAGCCCAGCATGTGCCAAGAAACCAGTACAGCATCTTAACCTGATGGGCTCATCATGGTTTGTTATACTTAGCTCATACCCATAGTGGCACAGGCTTCAGAAAGCTCTTCAGTTGTGGGATATGTATTATTATTTTTTATGTTTTACTTCTAATTATGTGATATATGTGTGTCTACAGAGGCCAGAGGTTTCAGGTCCCTTAGAGCTGAAGTTACAGATGGCTGTGAGCCACCCAGCATGGGTACTGGGAACTGAATTCAGGTCTGTCAAAGCAGTGAGCACTCATCTCTCCAGCACCCTGGCTGAGTATTTGATCACATGCTTAGCAAGCAGGAGACACGTCTGGGACAGGTCCCATCTGCTTATGTAACTTGCTGACAGTGACACCCCAGAGAAGTCTGAGTGTTTGGATGCTCTGGCCCTTAAGCCAGACGCCTCTGGGAAGGATAGACCTTGGCTAGCTGCTCACAGCCTTTTGTTCTTTATCTGAAGAAGATGGTATCAGTGCCAACCTCCCAAGGTGGTTGTCTAGAGCAGTTAGGATTCAGGCTAGTATTGTTAGCTATAATTTTTGCTAAGCTGACATTTTCACAATAGCAACTCTGAGGAGGAGGAGGAGAAGGAGAAGGAAGGGGAGGAGAAAGAGAAGGAAGGGGAGAAGAAGGAGGGTTCCAGAGAGGGAGTGGGTGAGGACGCCTCACCAGGCTCTCACTACACAGCTTACTGAATGCCATGACTTTATCAGTAAAACAGGAGATAGGAGGGTCTTGCTGGTTGTGGCTCAGGCCTTTCATCAGGTATCTGGGAGGTGGAGGTAGGAGGATTGTGAATTCAAAGCCAGATTCTGGCTCACAAATAAATGGCCCTCAGCCATCAGTTAGCGTGCTATCTGTGGCTCCCCTTGCTGTGCTGTGGAGTGTCTTGAGTTTCTGGTGATGGCATTCCTTGTTTTTTAACAAGGATGTATTTATACCTCAAGATGGGAAGAAGGTGACGTGGTACTGTTGCGGGCCGACTGTCTATGATGCGTCTCACATGGGACATGCCAGGTGGGTCTCATGCTGGGGATCTGTACTGCTGGAGGATTAAAGGCAGCAGAAAGGGGAAGTACACAGAGCCCATGGTTGCCATCCTAGAATCTACCCAGACACTGTCTCTACCCCAGTGGACATGCAAACCTAAGGTGTAGTGAGCCGTGACTCCTTCCCTGACCCACACAGATATACATGTTAATGATGTGACTTTTCAGAGTTGATGGCTGATTGGATAAAAGCCATGAGCCTGCCCCTAACAAGCTGAATTTCTTTAGCCCAGGTGCCTGGTCCAGAAGTGCTGAGGCTGCAGGTTTTCAGATTTTGATCCATTTTCATATAAGTGGGAGATCTTGGGGATGGAACCCATATTAAAACTTAGCATTTACTTATTTTACATACATCTTATATACATAGTCTAAAGGTAATTTTAATTCTTAACAGTTTTGTTCATGAAATGTTATTTCACAGCACAGAAGTTTGTCTTTGTGGCATCATGTGGATGCTCAGAAAACTTGTTATTTGGGAGTGTTTTCAGTTTTAGGGTGCTCAGTTTGTTCATGTTCTTGCAAAATCAAACTAACAGGCACTGTGTGCCAACTGGGGAACTCTGCTGTCCACTGCTTCAGGTCCTACATCTCTTTCGACATCCTGAGGCGGGTGCTGAGGGATTACTTCCAGTATGATGTCTTTTACTGCATGAACATCACAGACATTGATGATAAGGTAAAGGGGGTGCTTGTGTTAACATTCAGACCTGATGGGTGACATGAGAGGAAGCAGGATACTTTCAGCTAAGAAATCCAGCTGCCGACCATCACTTAGGAGGCTGAGACTGGACAATTTGAGTGTGAGGCCAGTTTGGACTGCATAAGGAGTTGCAGAACTGCTTGGCTACATGGATGGACAGATGGGCTGGAGGGGAGGCAGGCTCATGTCTGACCTAATAAACACTGAGTCCCTGCTGTGAACTGATACTCAGTGTATGCAGAGGTAGAGTCATTTGCATGGGTGCCTAGATGATTCGAGAAATCTGCAGATTATGGGCATTGGCTAAGTGTTCATAACTCCTGGTTCTTTGTGGAAGCAGGTCCACTCTGTATCTTGCTAGCTGAGAAAGCTGGGGCCACAGAGACCTGCCCTTAGACACCCAGATGTTCACAGTAGACCTCAGCCCCTCTTTGCAGGTACAGAAGGAAGGGTGGTAATGGTGTCCCATAGTGCCACAGTGTTTGGGACCTGTGGCTGTCCCCATGCCTCTTGACCCTCACTCAGTTGTAGTGTAAGAACAGTTCTACACATAGGAGGGAGCGGACTCTGATCATAACCAGTCTCCTACCTCTACAGATCATCAGGCGGGCACGGCAGAACTACCTGTTTGAGCAGTATCGGGAGCAGAAACCCCCAGCTGCCCAGCTTCTGAAGGATGTCCGTGATGCCATGAAGGTAAAGGCATGGATATCACCCTTGCCTCCTCCTAGTGCCTCTTAGGCCCTTTCTAGGACTCAAGCCAGCTTCACTGGGGCCCCAAAGCCACAGCAGGTATTGCCCCTGCCAGGTCTACGAGACAATCACCAGGTCAGAGTTCTGTAGGCTATGGTGTGCAGGAAGTAGTGCTCCTGTTGCTTAGGGGAAATACTTGATTCATCTCCATCCCTCTTGCTGTCTGGTCCTCAGTGTTAGGGTCACGAGCAATCTGAAGCCCAATTCTGACCACAAGGCAGACCTTTGGTCTGTATGTCTTCATCATGTTCACAGTACTGTGACCTCCACTGAGGAAGCACATTCTCCCCACATCCACATCTTTGCTCTGAACGAGCCTCCTTTCAATGTGTAGTTCCTAGATGTGTCTTAGTTATTTTCCTATTACTGTGATTAAACACTGACTGAGGCAACTTACTGTTTATTCTAGTTTATGACTCCATAGTCAAGAGCCCATCATGGCAGGGAGTCACGGTAGCAGGTGCAGAAAGCCAAGAGCTCACATCCTCAGACACAGCACAGAGCAGACTGGAAGCGGTAGGGCATGGCTCCAAAATCCCAGAGCCTGCCCCCTTTAAACCTCCCCAGATAGATAGCACCACCTCCTTGGGATCAAGTGTTTAAATACCAGAGCCTACAGAAGACAGCTCTCTTTGAAACCATCACCCTTATGATGAGACTGGATCAGTTTGCTTCCTGTCACACACCACCCTTAGTAACAACAGTAACAATCTGGGATGCTCATGGCATTGTCTCTGGGAAGAAATTAGGCCTAAGTTAGAGCATAGCTATCTTTGGTCTGACAAGATGGGAACATGGGGAATGGGGCACTTTTGCCATGAAGGTGACCTCCAGCTGTTGGGGTTTGCTGGATGTACTGTTATACCTATTTTGCACAGGGCAACTTGCTCAATAAGCTTAAGTGTCCTACCTACCCACATGCAGATCTACCTGAACTGGGAGCTAAAGTCTGAACAGTGGGGGACACTGTATTCTAATGCTTTGAGTCAGCTTTAGGATGCACGGTTCTGCCCAGGCCTGACATGTTTGATGTGTTCTTTTGGTTGTAGCCATTTTCAGTCAAGTTAAGTGAGACAACAGATCCCGACAAGAGGCAGATGCTGGAGCGGATCCAGAACTCTGTGAAGCTTGCCGCAGAACCACTGGAACAGGCTATGCATTCCAGCCCCTCTGGAGAGGAAGTAGACAGCCATGTACAGGTGAGCTCTTCCAGGTCCTGGACAGCCCATTTGTATAAAACCTCATACTGTGCACAAGATTGATCCACATTCAAGATGACCCAGTTTAATCAGTGTCTCATCCCGTCTGGGACCCCCAGGCTGTAGTCCCATTCTCCAGGCATGGAAGCTCAGCACCGTCAGGCTTGAACCTGGGCTTACCTGAGAATCCATGTTGCAGCTGCCTTTCCCCATGCTCCCTCCTGCCACTTCTACTTGGAATGCAGGGGAGCAGCCATCTGTTTTCCCGATTCCACAGTTATCTGCTGGCTCCTCCCCTACATTTCTTGGTAGCAGAAACAGAGCCAGCAATTGAAGGTGAAGTGAGCAGCAAATCATGGTTGGTGGGGCAGCTAGGGCTGTCCCTCCCTCTTGCCTACTCTCCCACTCCTAAAAAAACCTCCTTGAGACAAAAGTGAGGCCATCCTCCTGCTCTTTGTCCTTCCCCTTCCAGCTAGCACCCCCTGCTGGCCACTCTTTAGCTCAAGCAACCAGACACAAAGATCATGGCTGTAGGTCATGAAGCAGAGTGAAGGTGTGCTCGGGAGAGGTTTGGGCTTCAGTCTGATAGATTGGGTCCCACCTTGCCCTGACCTTGGGCCCCCTCCTCAGCTGACCTCTCTACCTTTCTCTGTTCAGTTTTCTCTCTTCTGTGTTCTTATAAGACAGAGTCTGGTGTTTATGACAAGTCCATGAGTCCATGTGGATAATCTTGAGGGCCATGTTCTTTCCCTCAGCTGTGTTTTTGAGATGGGTTCACATGAGGTCATTGCCATTCCTCTGGGCTAAGATCCTCTCTAATGTTTCTGAGGTGACCAACAGGCTCACCATATGAGGCACTGGTTGTCCTGCCCTTTTCCTAGACCCCAGCATGTCTTCTGTGTGTCTGATGGTTTAGGGACCTCGAGTAAGTGCAGTTTTAATTCTTGTGGTTGACTTCTCTCAGTACAGTGTCTTCCAGGTTCATCCGTGTTACAACATAGGCCAGCATTTCTGTCTTACATAAGGCAAATGACCTTCCATTGTGTTGTGGACCCTGGCTGTCCACTCCTGAGTCTGTGTCCACTTAGGTTGTTCTGCACTTTATTGTTGCAGTGCTGAGAGCATAGTGTACAAATCTTGGTTCAAGACCTTGCTTTTAGAAGCTCTTTGCATATGTCAGAAGTGGGATTGCAGGATCCCACGTTGATTCTTCGTTCTTCATCCTCTTTACATCCTAGCATTCTGCTGACACAGCACATTTGTGCATTTTCACCATCATTTGGCCTATACCTTTGGTGATAGCTGTCCCCAAGTATGGCGGGCAGTCCTTCCTGTGGCCTATGTTTGTATTTCCAACTGCCAGTGCTATATCCATGTGTGAACTGTGGTGTAGCATCTGTGGTGTATATTTCTAGGAGTTTCTTTAGGCCATATTCTAACATGGAATTGCTGCTGAGTGTTAGACCATATATTTGGGTGACTCTTGGGAGTTCCCAACACTCACCATACATCCCTAGTTCTCTGAAGGACCTGGGGGACTCAGTGCAGAGGTGTATTGTTGTCTGAGATTGGTCATAGTGACACAGTAGGACACCCATGTTGAAAACAGGCAGATGCAGCCGAATTCCACACAGCCAGGTCACCATTCCTACACACCTAACACATATCATCAGTGAAATACAAATTAAAACACAACAGAGCCAGGCACAGTGGCAGGCACCCCAATCCCAGCATTGACAGCAAGCTTCAGCTATCCAGAACCTCCTAACCATGTCCTTTGGCTTTGTATGTGTGTGTGTGTGTGTTGATTTCATTTGTTTATTTATTGAGATAGGGTCTTTTCACAATCTAATCTGGCTTCAAACTGATTATCCTCCTGCCTCAGCTTTCTAAATGCTGGCATTACACATGTGACTACCACAGACCACTTTCTTTGGGTTGTGAGCCTTTGTGACACCAGTTTTTTGGTTTTTTTTGAGACAGGGTTTCTCTGTATAGCCCTGGCTGTCCTGGAACTCACACTGTAGACCAGGCTGGCCTTGAACTCAGAAATCTGCCTGCCTCTGCCTCCCAAGTGCTGGGATTAAAGGCATATGCCACCACTGCCCAGCTGTAACACTAGTTTAATTAGACTATTGATGGCCATTGGTGATCAGCTTGGCCTTCTGTCCTTTCCCTTTGTAACCTTGACAGCTGGAACTTTCTTGACAAGCAGACCCATTCCAAGGTTGTTCCCTGTGGAACAATAGATGCTCTTTCACCCAGGAAATTCCAAACAACTTAGAGGCTTTGTGTAAGGAACCAAGTGTCTGTAATTATTTCATAGTTTCACTGCTTCTTGTAGAAATGCATGGTTTAAGTTTCTTCCATGCCTTTCTATGGTTTGATAGTGCCTGTCTTTTAAGCACTGACTAATACTCTATATCCCATTGTCTAGATAGACCCATTTGTTTATCTGAAGGGTATTTTGCTTCCAGGTCTGGCAGTTATGAATAAATCTGCTATAGACAGCTGTGTGTGGGCTTGTGTGGACATAAGTTTTCAGCTCTTTTGGGTAAATAATGAATGTAATTGCCAGATCATATGGCAAACGAATGCTTATTTCTTACTAAGCTGCCAACTGTTTTCTAAAGTGTCTACACCGTTTTGTACTTCACAGGTCTTAAAGGCGTCCCTACTGCTATGCCATCAGCAGAGTTCTGAAGACTCTGTCACTATCATAGGTGTGGGGCTTTTGGTAATTGGGTTGGGTTTATTTATTTGTTTGGTGTGTGCATGTGTGTACAGAGGTTGGAAGAGGAAGTCAAATCCTTTGGCTCTGCAGTTGTGGGTGGTTATGAGTACTAGGATCCAAATTTACATTGCCATGGTTAAGCATCAAGTGCTCTTAACCTCTGAGCCAGCTCTCTAGCCCCTATACTGTGTTTATTTTATTTTATTTTATTTTGAGACAGGGTCTTTCTTTTAGCTCAGGCTGGCCTGGAACTCATGTAGACCAGGCTGACCTTGAATTCATAGAGACTCCCCTGTTTCTGTCTCCTGAGCACAAGAATTAAAGGCGGCTGCCACTGTGCCTGGCTCTGCTGTGTTTTAATTTGTATTTCGTTGATGGCATGTATTGTCAAGGACCTCTTCATGACTTTTTGGAGCTACTTTAAGGAACCTTTTAAAAAATGTTGATCTTCAGTTGTTCACTGCTACATGTAGCAGATGTGTATCTGTCCCTGTGATAAAACTCCATGAACAAAGGCAACCTAAGGTAGAGGAGTTTGAGGGGTGGCTCAGGGGGTGGCTCATGGCTCCAGAAAGAGTCCATAGTGATGGGGGAGGCATCGCAGCACACAGAGCAGACAGGAAATGGGGGAAGGCTTTAAACTCTCAAAACCCACCCCACTGATTGGCTTCTACCAGCAAAGTTCTACCACCGCTCCAAATAGCACTACTGTCAAGGACCATGTCTTCAACTCCAACTACCTGTGGAGGCATTCTCCTCGTAACCACCACCCTGCTATACCAATTCACTGAGTGAGTGATTTTTTTTTTAAATTACATTTTTATATTTGTCAGGGTGGGAGCACATACCATGACATGAACAAGGAGGTCAGAGGACAACTTGTAGGAGTTGCTTCTCTCCTTCCACCATGTGGGTCCCAGGGATTGAACTCAGTCGTCAACCTTGGTAGCAAGGGCCCTTGTCTGCTGAGCCGTATCTGCTCAGCTCACACTGAGTAGGTTTCTTTCTTTTCTTCTCTTTCTCTCCTTCCCTCCTCTCCTCCCTCCCTCCTTCTTTCTCTCCCTCTTTCCCTTCCTCCCTCTTTCTCTCTCTCTCTCACTTCTTTCTTTCAAGGTTGGTTGTTTTATGTTTTAGTTTTGTGTTACTGCAACAAATTCCTGAGGCAGCCAGCTTACAAGGAGTGTCCTATCGGGTCAGCCTCAGGGGTTTGAGGCCTTTGTTGGCCCTGATGCTTTGGCCTGGGGTGAGACTGCAGAGCATGACAGGAAAGTGGGATGGAGGATGCTGCTCATTTTTGGCTGTTGGAAAGCAGAGATGGGAAGGGCCCACCCTAGTGGCCTGAATTCTGTTAGGCTCCACCCCCTCTCTTCACAGCCTGTCAACACCAAGGCAACCCTGGGGCCTCTTCTTTGATAGACACTGGCATCTCTACCTCGACTGTGACCCTCACAAATGGTCCTCAGTTTCCCTTCTTGTCTGGAACAAGCTGATTAGAGCTGGCCAGAGTTGGCCATTCCCTTCTTCAGGTGTTCTTTGCTCGGTTGAGGCTCTGGCAGGTTCCTCATTGGTTATATAGTTTTCCTGAAGTCAGTGTCGTAGGTCATGGAGTGTGACTGTGCCAGAACATTTGAGTCTTGGTGAACTAAAAATTAGAGATGTATTCCTTATAGTTCCTGAGGCTGAGAAGTTAAAGGTCAAGGGATTCTCTATCATGCACTGTCAGAGGGCAGACTGGGAAGAGAGGGAATGTGGGAAGGTCGCCCCTGGCTCTTACACTTTGGGTAGTAACCCAAAGACTTATTAGCCTCACTTCCTCACACAGGATCAGCGTTGAATCTGCCCAGGGCAGTTGAGCAGGCAGGCCTTCTGTACTTCAGAAAGGCCCCTTCTCCTCATGGTCCACAGGTACACCCACAAGAACCTGGTAGAGCACGGTGACTGGCCCTCTGGGGGTTGACCCTGAGGGAGTCCCTCCAGGCTTATCTGTCAAGGTACCTTGCTGGCTTTGCTGCCCACACTGGCTCCATGAGCTGTCAGCTCTTGCATCCGCTCCTGAGCTCTGCTCTCCTGGCTGTTGTCAGGACCTCACATTCCCTTAGAGCTAAGAAGAGCCTGTACTTTTGTTTCTGCCCCATACCTGCTGTGTGAGTGGCACAGCGTTTTCTACACTTCCTACACTCCCTGCGTGTCCTCACTGCTGGCGTTGGAACTAAAATCCAGTCTTTTTCTCTTCCCATTTTGTAGATTTGGAGGCCATCTGATTAGGGGTTTAAAGTTTAAGATTAGTTTTTTTCTGAAGTATTTCATCTCCTGTCATGTTGAAGGCAACTTAGTTCCTAGAGGTACACAAGCCCAGTGGCCCCTGCCCTGAATGGCTAGCATGGACCTGAGGCCAGCCTACCTCCATCCCTCACTCAGTGGCCTGTTTCTGGGGCAGCTGTTGAAATCCAGCCTCCTGCTTCCTGTTTGCTGAGTGATCTTGGCCAGGCTAGCCTTTCTTCCTCTTCCTTGGTTTCCTGAGTGCTGCCATTGCAGGCATGAGGCCCAGTCTCATCGTGTCCTTTGGCCTCTGGTTACTGCCTCATGGGCCCCTTCATTCACATAGTCTAGTTGCACACACCTGCCCTTTCCCAGCTCGCCTTTGAAGTAGTGCTGAGTGGGTGTTGTCACCCAGTAGCAAATCAGAGTGGTCACTCCAGAAATAGTGCTGTGTGTTGTGACTGAATGGCCTAAAGGAGATGCTCCCTCTCTTTCCCAAGTAACCCTAGGAGGTCAGAACACAGCTCCCTCACAGCTCCCAACTGCATGCTGTAGTCTCTTGATTTTAAAGCTTCAGCTATGTGTCTCAGACCCTCTGCCCTTTCACCCCAGTCTCTTCTCACTGAGGTCAGATTCACTTTCATGACTTCCATTCTCTGCCCAGCATTTCCTGAACATCCATTGGTCCTGTCACCTGTAGCTGTTGAACACAGGTTTCTGGGCTGGAGAGACAGCTCAGTAGTTAAGAGCGAGTGGTTCAGATGACCGTTAACTATCTAGCTTCAGGGGATCTGATGTCCCTTTGGCCCTTGTTTATACTTATACTCATGTGAAGACACATATGAATACACATGAATAAAAATGTTTTTTAAAAAGAGTAAAGGAAAAAAAAAAAGCCAGGCGATGGTGGCGCATGTCTTTAATCCCAGCACTTGGGAGGCAGAGGCAGATGGATTTCTGAGTTCGAGGCCAGCCTGGTCTACAGAGTGAGTTCCAGGACAGCCAGGGCTACACAGAGAAACCCTGTCTCGAAAAAACAAACAAACAAACAAACAAACAAAAAGAATGAAGGATTACTGTGTACCCCCTGCCTGCTAGTGGATGATGCTGGCTGGACTCTGTAGCCTATACCTTTCCAGAGCCCCCAAGATCACTCACAGTGTAGGTCAGTCTATACTATGGCTTTGGTGACCTTTGAATGGACTAGATTTTTGATGGTACCCACTTTCTTAGGGATAGGGTGCCCGTGGAGCCAGCTTTCGCCTGGAGAAGACAGTTCAGTTCCTATTAGTCGCACCTGGATGGAGTGTGGCTAGTCTCTGAGTCTTCTCTCTTTGGCAGCTTTTGAGAAGCACTGTTGAGAGTTCTTAGTGGGCAGTCCAGCTGTTGGCTGCTTAGAGCAGCGTCCTTTCCTCTGAGGTCTCGGGTGGTTTGCAGGCTGTGCTGCTTGGGTGCCCTCTTCTCCAAGCCCCTGGGCTGCTCTACTGACTGCCAGCTCCCAATGTCAGCAGTGCTAAGGACAGGATACTGTCTTGTAAATCGTTGTCTTTTTCTTCTGCCTAGCTCTTTCTAAAGACTCTCTTGTGGCTTCCTGCTGTCTCATAAGATGACCAGGTATACATGTGCTGCCAGCCTGAAGGCTGCCACCTGAGTTCTGAGAAGTCCTTGGACATTCTACTGGGTTCCTGCTGCTTCCATTCCTCCCTCTGGAATTCTTGTCAGAGGCCCAGCTCTGTTCCACACTTCTGGTTGCGTTCCATGTTAGGTGACTCTCCAGCCAACTTGCCCTGTCTTTGGAGTGTGTAGTGGTTATTTGACTGTATCTCAGAGTTTCGTTTATTCCTCTGTTCACATTTGCCTGGGCTGTCTCCATGGCATCTTGTGGCTTGCTGTTGCCTGTCATCTAAAGGTTACATTTTGCTAGACATGACACTTGTAGACACTCAGTACCTATCTGTAAACTCGGGTCACTATTTTTTTCTTTTTTGAGATAGGGTCTCTCTATGCAATCTGGGCTGTCGTAGAACTCACTGTGTAGAGCAGGCTGGCCTCAGCCTCACAGAAGTCTTCCAGCCTCTACCTCTGCCTTCTGGATGCTAAGATTAAAGGCATGCCACCACACCTGGCTTCCTTATTTATAGCCCAGACTAGTCCAAATTCATAGCAGCCCTCTGGCCTCAGCCTCCCAAGTGCTTCAAGTAAAGGCATGAGCCATCACACCAGCTTCCTTTTGCCTTTTCTGTATCCCTTACCCCTTCATGTGGGGAAGAATGTGAGCGCCCTGAAGAGATCTGCCTTGCTACTTCCAGGAACATTGACAGTAGTGCCGGCCTGTGAGCTTCCCTGCATTTTTTCCTGCCACTGTGCCAGGCCTTGTGATCTCCCTGGTGCCCTTGCTGTGCCAGGTCATGTCATCTGCATGTTGTCCTCTGCCTCTTGCTGTTGGCTTTGTGCTCCTGTGATGAAGTACAGACTGCCTCTGCAGCCTTACAGCCCTGCACTGCTCAAGGTAACATGCTCAAAACATTCTTCCTGGGACGGTAAGGACAGGCATTTTCTAACCCAGCAAGAGCAAAGTTCAAACGTGTTTCAAACCAACTGTGGGAGATGGCAACTCAAGCATGCTGCTCTGCAAGGATGGTTGTGACTTCAGGGCACTGATTGGCTCTTGGCGTCTTGCTGGTTTTGCTTGCATGAAACCTAGCCTGTGTATGGTTATCCTTTCTCTTAGGTGTTGCTGGACGAAGCAAAGGACTTGCTCTCTGACTGGCTGGATTCTACAGGTGGCAGTGAGGTGACTGACAACTCTATTTTCTCCAAATTGCCCAAGTTCTGGGAAGAAGAGTTCCACAAAGACATGGAAGCCCTGAATGTGAGTGTTTTGTATTGCCTGGTCCTTGCTTTCTCAGGCCAAGCCCTGTGTTCCTAGTTCTTATTTTGGTAAAGCCACAAAGCCTGAGGCCCACAGTATCTTCATTTTGCAAGCTCAGTGAGTGGCTGAGTAAGCCTTGAACTTGAATGAGGGGCGAGAACATGCTCCTCGTAGGTTTTGTGTTTTCCTGTGTGTTGTTCCCATGCCTGACACTTAGGACTTCCTTGAAAGGGAGTCAGAACCCCAGGGCGGAAGTCGGCACTCAGGAGGCAGAGGCAGGAGGATCACAAGTTCATAGCTAGTCTGAACTGTGTAGTGTGATACTGCCTCAAAAATCAAAATCCCAGGTCTGGGAGGGCAGAGGCAGTGTGGATCTCTGAATACCCTGTCTCCAAAAGAAGAAAGCAGCAAGGAAAGGAAAGAGGAAAAAAGATACACAAACAAATAGTGAGCAGCTGGGATGGAGGGCTCCTTGACGATAGGACGAGTCTGTCATGGTCTTCATGACTGTGCAGAGGTGCTCAAGTGTCAGCCATCTCCCCTGTAGGCCCCAGGCAGGGAAGGACCAGGTCTCTCGTCTACCTTGTGTCTCTTTTCCTGCTGAAACATTTCTCTGACCCTTACCTTTTATTTTAAAACAGGGTTTCTATGGAATGTCCCTGCAGGCCTTACACTTGTGATCCTTCTGCCACAGTCTCCCAAGTAGCAGGGATAACACTTTGCAGGCAGTTCTGACAGTCATGTGCTTTTCAAGGAGTGTGCTTAGCAGAGGCTGAAGTTTTCACACTTGTCAGGACATTCCTCTGTGCTGACATACAGTAGAGACGTATAGAGAGCCATGACAGGATCACACGGTAGAATGCAGACAGAAGAGAAGCTGTGTTACATGAGGTTCTGCCATCATTGTGCCATTGAGTGGGGATGTAATCAAGTGGCTACATACACCAAGCAGAGTGCTGAGACTCTGTCCCCACAGGTTCTCCCGCCTGATGTCCTGACCCGTGTCAGTGAATATGTGCCAGAAATTGTGAACTTCGTCCAGAAGATTGTGGACAATGGTTATGGGTGAGCATGAGACACCTCCTTCCATGCCAGGCCACACAGCTCTATAAGGAGAGAGTCTGGGTGCGGGGACCACACCTTCTCACCTCCCAGCCCAGCACCTGGCCTAACTCCTCTTCACTCTAGCTCCCCTACAGGAACTTTCATTACATTATGGATGAAGCCCTTGCTTCATATATACATAATATGTTGTTGTCGCCAGCATTTACGTGAGAAAATGCCACTTTGCTAATTGAGTCAGGAAGCAGGGTGGAGAGGCATAACTGGCCACAGCTAGCACCCAGCAGCCATTCTTCTGAAGCTCTCTTACACTCTTCATGACCGCCCAGAGGCCTGTGCTCAGCTGACCTCAGCCTCCTCTTCCTGCTCACAGGGAAGAACCAGGTTTTTCTGTCTACAGTGTGTTTGTCTTCCCACTAAACCAGTCAGTGTGGGGGCATCATGCTAGCTGAGCAATGAGAATTCTCCTGAGTGGTCCAGTGGTCTCCCCTAGGTGTCATCAGGAAGACCTGGCTGAATACTTGTTTGGAAGATTGACAGTGATGACCATAGGTCAGTTAGAGCCATGATAGTAAGCTTGGACACTGCAGGGCCCCTTGAGACATTGGTACCATTCAGACACTCTAAGAGTGTGTCTCCTGTTGGTTGGCTGTGATTTTAGTGTAGACATTACCCCAGCTGACTGCTACTGCTTTAGCATGTCTGACAACTGCAAACATTCCCATGCCACTCAAGTTAGCCTTTTCAGAGGAGTCTTAACAGGGAGCTATGAATGAGATCCTGGTGCGCACCTGCTGACTGCATCACTGCACCTGGTCTCAAGACTCTTCTCTGTTGCTGGTTGCTCGGGCTAGAGAAGAGAGGGCTGTATGCACAGTGTCTGCTGCAACTGCCTCTGAAGTGACAGTGCCATTTCACCCCACATGACAAATGGCTGCAGGGCAGCAGGAGACATTGGTCTAGCCAAGTGGCAAACTGGGTCAGAGAGGACATTCCTCTGTGCCAAAATCCAGTAGAGACATATAGAGAGCCATGACAGGACTACACAGTAGACTGCAGACAGAAGAGAAGGTGTGTTACATGAAGTTATGCCACTGGTGTGCTGTTGAGTGGGGATGTAAGCAAGTGGCTACATACACCAAGCAGAAGGTATATATAGGGTACCCTGCCTCAAGAGGGATCCCTGTTGCTCCTACTTGCTCCATGAAACTGTGGCTTCTGACCAGCTGCAGAGAGCAGAGGATTGGTGGCCTCATGCCTTGGCACTTCCTAGCCCTTCACGCTCTTTCTCCAGTGCTTTGTGTGTGGCTGAGACCTCTTTTCCTCTTGTTTCCAGCTATGCTTCAAATGGGTCTGTCTACTTCGACACAGCCAAGTTTGCTGCTAGTGAAAAACACTCCTATGGGAAGTTGGTTCCTGAAGCCGTTGGGGATCAGAAGGCACTTCAGGAAGGGGAAGGTAAGAGCCCATGGAGCACATGTGGAAGTAAAGCTAAGCTGCTCTTCCTCACTCATGGCCTGCACCAGGTTTCTACCTCTTGGTCATGGTGGGCACCCATGTACACTGCACAGGCACATAGAGAGCAGGCTGCTTCCCCTAAAGGAGTGCCAGGAGTTCTCTTTTCAAGACAACATTGCTTAAGAAACAAAGCACTGCACTGTCTTGACACAGAGCTTCTGGGCCTTCAGCTGCTGTAACAGGCACTTGTCAGAGAGGCCCTGAGCCTGACCCTAATCTGTTCTGATGGAGCACCTGACACAGAGGTCCCCGGGCTTGTGACAGAATGTTGCTTAGATGTATGTGCAGCGATGTGTGTTTGGTGGTCTTGTTCTAAGTATTTTAAACACGGGTGTCAGGGCCTTCCTGAATCAGGAGAAACCACATGAAAACACTTTTCAGAAGTATTTATCCCATAGTAAAGCTAAGGAGAGGCTCACAAAATCCAAGGTTGGGAAAGCACACTGTCCTTAAGATGAGGAATTACTTTCATGCCACATACATCTCTCCCTTGTTTCTAGAAGTCAGTCTAGCCATTAAAATATAGGCTTTATAAAAATATCAGTTTTTGAGCTCTATTCTAAAGAAATATCAAATGAAAAGCTCAACAAAATAACATGGTAACCTTGACAAGAGAGAAACTAAACCAGTTCATCACTGATACTGGGCCCAGTGGTGGATAGGTGAAGTGTTTGGTGTTAAAGAGGTGACTTCACAGTGATAAAGCTGAGGGCTTCAAGGCCACATGCTGACACATGCCTAGAGCCAGCCTTGCATACTTTGCAGAATCAGAGAGGTTGGGTAGGCAATGGTTAATAGTGGACTAATAGTTTTGAATATGCTAGATGTGGTTGAAGGAATCAAATAACACCTTTCCCCTTTGACATTTTGTTTTTAATGTATATGTACATTTGCTTACCTGTATGTCTGTGCACCACGTGTGCTTGGAGCTCGAGAAGGTCAGAAAGTAGGGTTTCAGATGGTTTTTAGCTACCGTGGTGATGCTAGGAAGTGAACCCAGGTCATCTCAAAGAGTAGCCAGTGCTCATAACCACCGACCCATCTCTCTAGCTTCTGGGATCTTTCCCTTTAAGCCCCCC
>JADRCC010290897.1:0-11258 GCA_019843855.1 Hylomyscus alleni | reverse complement strand
CACACACACACACACACACACACACACACACACACACACTTTAAAAAGACAGTGAACACAGGCTTGCATTTATACATCAAGTCATGTAGTACAAGCATCATTTAGTTTCCTGTTTCAGTTTTCTCTGTAATGCGGTGCATGTTTTTCTCTGTGAATCAAATGAGATACAATTGGAAAGCTCTTTATAAATTAAGGCACCATCCATTGTAATGCACTATTTAATAAAACAGTTTGTAAAAATAGTTATGCAGTGAGGATAGACATATATGGTGAGGAGATCCCTCAAGTACAAAGCCCATCTTCTTTCTACCCCTGGACCACCCCACTGGACCAACTCTAACAGTTGTGCTTCTTGGATGTTTATCATCCTTTAAGAGCCCAGCAGCTCACATATGGAAACCCCTTTGACAGGGCTATATTAGTGATGTACAGTAACTCGCAAAGTCAAGACCTCTGGTAGACCTAATTTAATATATGATAAGTTGATGGCAAATTGCATTGTTTTTAACAATATTATAACTCCTAGTTTCTTCTGTCCTTGAATTAGATTTGTTTAAAACATGGTTAGGCTACATTTTTTTTTAATAATGCATTTATGTTTGTGCTTTGGAAAATTGGGGCCAAACAAGGTCAGAGGCAGGAAATAAAACCGATTGTAAAGGTTGAAAACTATCAAGAATGAAGACAAGTGCAGCTTCCTTGACAGTAGCTGGTTCACAGACAGAAAATGCTCACCACCTGTGGTCTGGAGCGATTGGAAAGGCAGATTTTTGTGGTGGCTTAGACAGGTTAGGGGCTGAGCCTACAGTTCTGGAATACATAGGTTACCTACACGGGAAACACTGCTAAGTCCATCTCTCCTTCAAACTCAAAGGCAGGAATTCTTGTTGGTGGTGGGAAAAGGATGTCAGTACAGTTAGTGCTATTATCTCTCAGAATTATGAGAAACCCAGCACCAGGGGGTCCCAAATGCTATGCTTAGCAAACATTCTTGCTTCCTTAAATCAGGCTCCAGAGAGACTGTAATGTGCATTGTAATAAAAAACATCAACCAGTTGTTTCTTATTGTTCTTGTCAACTGCCATACACTAAACATGAAGGACCATTACCATGTGATAATTGTGTTTGGAACGAATGTTTATGACATCCCCATGCCAAGTGTGTTCAAGAACGTAGGGTGTTGGACAGAGCCCAAAACTATAAACATTTCCTTGGCTTCTTTGTATAATAGTTAAGAGAACCGAGGCTGTCAGACGGGATGGACTTTAGTACCTTACTCCTTGTGAGCTGTTAAAGCGTAAAGCTTCGGGTGGTCGTTTTCAGACCTTCCAACAAGGATCGTAAATATACAGGGGCCCAGCATCAGTGTGAGGACAGACAGCGGTAAGGTGCGTCCAATTTCTCTGATACGGAAGTCAGTTTTTAATGTATGACTACATGGGAGCAGATGGACATTAAACAGAGAACATCAGTTTAGTAAATATTTCTAGCTATATATTGATGCCATTTGCTGGCTCAAAATGTTTCCCGTGCTTCCCACCAATGAAACTGAAACACCGTATACTGTAGTACAATGTACAACACGTAAGACCTCGGTATCTTTCTAGAAAAAACCCCTCTGCTCCTGCCCTGGTGCTATGCAGTTTCTCGTTTCTTATTTCCACTGTTCTCTTTGGGAGACTCCTTCCTACCTCTCTGACGGAGCAGTATACTCTCAGCTTCAAGGCTGAGTTCTAGTTCTCCTTCCCAGGGAAGCCTCCTCTGACCCCATCACCAATTCCCCTTCTTTAACCACAGCACTGTACTACACTCATCTACCTTGTGAGCCAGATGTGGGGGAAGGGGGGGCACCTGAGGTTTGAGGCGATGCCTTCCACTCTGTACTCACAGTTCCTGCAACTCTGCCTGGCAGTTAGCAATAGGTGGGGCAGTTTGCCTCTTTCACTTTACACGTTCAGACATGTAAATAATCCAGCTGGGTAGGATATTGCATTGCTACACATACAATAAGACTTAAATACTTACGATAAAAGCAAAATATAAGCACCAGCACATTTGAGTCATTACTTGCCTGGCTTCTCTTCCCTGTCTTAGGAATACTGCAAACGGGTTGCACTTTGAAACTGACTAAGTCACTCAATTCAAGCAAGTCCAAAGGTCATAGAACCAAGCCAGAGTGGACAGCTCTGGCCGTCACACCTCCTTTCATCATAATTCATGACTGATTTACAGACAGAGACTATCATACGAAGATAAGCTGTTATTGACACTGTCATACCTGAAGATGTGATATGCACAAGCAGTTCTAAAATCAAATTTCAGGGGGAATCACAAAGTCAAACAATTTCACATCTTACTTTTGTCAGATCTGATAGAATAACAACTTCAAAAAATAGATCTTGGGACTACAGAGTTGCTAAGTGGTTAAGGACATACACTACTTCCAGAAAACCTAAGTTTGGTTCCTAGCACACACATTGGGTTCACACCCACCCATAATTCCAGCTCCAGGGCACCTGACAATACATAATACACATTCATCAAAATAAAAATTTTTAAAAATCTTAGCTTTTGGCTGGAGAGATGGCTTTCTGGTCAAGAGTACTGACTATTCTTTCCAAGGACCTGAGTTTGGTCCTTAGCACCATGGCTTCTCATAATAGTTGTAAGTCTAGTTCCAGAGGACCTGACTCTAGTTCCAGAGGACTCTCTTTTTGCCTCTGTGGGCACTATACCCAGATGTTGCTTGCACAGATGTGCATGCAAGCAAAAATACTCACACACATAAAATGATTGTTTTAAAAACTTTGCTTTATTAAAACACCTTCCTTATGTATTATGTTTAATACATAAATATATATGTATATTAAATACATGACTAAGTAATGATGGCTCACAGAAAGATATCAGGATACTGAAAATAATTTTAAATCTAATGTATGTGAGAACTAAAGAAGGACAGTAAAATGAATGTCAGGAGAGATGAGTTTGGCTGATGACAGAATGTAGTGGCACAAAACAGTTTCACATTCTACAAATATAACAATGGCCTTGCTAGCTTAAAGGGCAGGGCAACAATTAATATTTGAAATTAGGATGGTTCTGGATCTCTGGACTTTCCCTGTGGAAGCCTGTTCACCTCTAATCCACATGGACCCTTCCAGATGGCAGAAATACTTTCTGATTGTGCCAAGCTCCGAAGAGAGCAAGTCGGTCATGTTGGGTCATCTATCGGAGTGACCGCTGAAGCATTCACTGCTTATAATCCGCTAAAGGCTATTTGAAATCAAAGGTTGCTTGGGTGAGATGGGCTATGACACCTTATCATCTCTTTTGGCTAAAATAATAAAGCTCAAATTGTCAGGTCCTGTATGGCTTTGGGATGGTTAGTATTAACTGTCCACTTGGCAGGATCGGAATCGCCTTGGAAGCAGCTTCCAGGCACAACTGTGTGGGTTGACTCAGCCTCTGGGCTCACCTGGGAGGAAGTATTTTGATTAGGTGACTTGATCTCTTAAGAGTCATCTTCCTTGCCATTTGCACCTTCTCCTGGGCAGGGATCCCGGATTATATACAAAATGGATAAAATGAGCTGAGAGCCAGCATTCAGCACTCTCCACTTCGGACTATAGAGACCTGATGTGACCAGCTGTTTCAGGCACCTGCCATCTTGACTTCCCCGCCACAGGGATGTTTGCTTGACTTGTAGGTTGAAATGAATCCTTTTCCCTTGAGTTGCTTTTGTAAGGGAATTGTATTGCAGCAACAGGAAAAGAAACCAATACAGGTCTTAAAACCAAACTGTAACACATTAGCTATCTAGCAACCACAGCCTGAAAAATTAACAGGTTTTTTTTGTTTGTTTGTTTTGAGAAACACAGTATATTAAATACTGTGGGTGGGATGTTATTACCTTTTGCACTGGTCCTAAATAAGTATCCAAATATCATTAACTGGTGCCTTATAACCAATAGAGTACTTCTGCGAATTCAGATGTAATCCTACGGGAACTTCAGTAGTTCCATAGGAATTATGCATTCACACAGTAAATAAAAGAACACCTAGTCAGAAAACTAAGTCTGGTAGTGGTCTCTTGAATGACATCATAGGAAATAGCCCTGACACGATCCCCCAATCCCAGTGAGAGGGGCAATAACGTTTGTAGGAACAGAGGGTATGCAACACAATTCTCAGTCCAAAAAAGCCCATCTCTTCTATGGAGGCAGCACACTGAGCACGCTATGTATCTCTCAGGGCTTCCTCTTTCATAGCCAACAAGGCAGCGTTAGAAGCCCCGTTCAATGGATAAAGAAACATCAATACAGTTTAAGGTAGACAGTTAAATAATGTTCTTGATAATTACTGAGGCAAAATCTGAACCCAAGATACTTAATTACGTTTGATGATATAACACCACTACTTTGTTTATCTCAGCTGCTAGTCTTGTAAGGGAGATGATCAAATACCATTCAGCATGTTCCATGTAAAAACATTTTATGTGTATGAGGTTGTTTTTCAGTGATGATGTTGAAGAGAACATCTGATCCTTCATAACTGGAGCCATTGACAGTTGTGAGCTGCTGCATGCATGCTGGGAATTGAACCTGTATCCCCCAGAACATCTAGTGCTTTTAACTGCTGAACCATCTCTCTAGCCCCCTATGCCCCTTGTGTGTTGCATCATTTGTGTAAACTGTCAAAATATTTATAAGCATGGCACTAGCAATCAATAAATACTAGAGAGCTCCTACCACCAACTCCAAAACACACAGCTAAGATTATTAGCCAGGGAATATAATCATTGTTGATTCAGAGTTAGAACAGATATCAACTGTATTTTAATCAGAGGTCATATGTTTTTTATCCTAATATAAGCCAGTTACAATAGTAAGGTGACAGAAAGGAAGTTGTGAGCCGAGGATGTAGCCCAGTGGGTAGAGATCTTGCCTAGCCTTTAAGAGGGTAGGTGTCTAATCTGAAACGTAACATAAGTAAGACTAGGTGGTTTAATCTTAGCAGGCAAGAGATGGAGGAAAGAAATTAGTTCAAGGTCATCAAGAAATAGAGACCCTTTCTAAACAAATGCATAATTGAATAAAAGGAAGCCAGTTCATCCTAGTCCAGCAGAAACTTGTGACAAAATACTGCCCTTAATTGCACATCATTGTATACCAAAATGAAGGATGATATGGGTTTTGGAGGCTTGCTATTTTTGTTATGCTGAGAAGGACGTTCTATTTGTTGAATTTTCAGAAGTTTCTTACGGAGGAAGAGACAAAGAAAGCACTGCAGAAAACACTTTGAATGTTGCTATGGAGTGTACGAGGATGAGCAACCAGGATGCAGGAAAGCTGCGAAAGGCAGCATGCACACACCCTGCTCTCAGTCAGTATGATCAGGAGGCAAGCGGCAAAGCTGTGGCCTTATCTGGGAAACATCATCACTAGGATAAGTCATTTAAATGAGTAACCAAGGGGAGTGCTACATACAGGCATACATATGCTCTAGCTATGTTCTCTCTGCCCTCCCTCGCATCAGCATCTATAACCCTGTGGAGATGGTGGCATTTAAAGAGACACAGCAGGTGGCTAATAAATAGAAGCAGTTGAAAGGGATTTAAGCTAATTCTTCAGAGGATGGTGAGGCACTCTACTGCTTTGGTTTGAGAATGATGCTAAGTTAGAGCAGCTGGAAATGGCCTCCTTTAGAAGGCTGGGGTTCTCCCTTTTTAAAAAAATCATCAAACAGCTTGTAGAAGCTCTCTTTGATTTTTAAAGTTGAGCTGGTCATAAGTGTCACTAGGAATAGTTTTAAAATAAAAAATTAATTATAAGAACTAAAAATAGTTTCAGCTATGCACAGACAACCATACCGCGGCAGAGGGCTGGTGATGCATTTAAAGTCCACTGACTAACAGCCTAATATCTTGGTATTTTTTTTTCCAGTTTATATTATTCTGTATTTTTGTCATAATGGTGTTTTGGGTCATGGAAACAATTTAACTGATACACAAACAAAATAAAAATGTTCATATTAGTGTAGTGCCATGAAATATTCGATGTTTAAATTGGGTTACACACATGTATCCCCTTGAACATTCAAAACATTTATCAAACTTTTAAAACAAACCCCCTTATCTTCTTGAAGTACGCAGCGCATAATCAGTACCTGTAGTGGCTGTTCTCCACATTAGCTCCCCAATGCACGCAATGTTTTGAAGAAAAACAATAATCTCAGTTTGCCCTCAGTTGTTTAGGCACCAAAATGCACTCAGCAGAAGAGAAACTGTAGAACTCTACAATCACAAATTCTAAAAAGTTAAAACAATACTAATATAAAAAACACTCCAAGGCACGGAGGCAGCTGGGCAGCTCAGAGACCTTCCTGCTCTTCTGAAGAATCTCCGTTCAGTGTGGTTCGCATTACCTACGTGGCAACTCACGGCCTCTGTAATGGCTGTCCAGGGCATCTGGCACACTCTCTGGCTTTCGGAGCACCATGCACGTAATGAATACAGGTATACCACATAAAATCAAAATTGATAAATCTTTTTTTAAAAACTGCTTCAAAACTACTACGCTAAATGCCAAAAAATTCATCTAAACAAAAATCACGACTTTTTTTTTTTTTTCAAATCTTGAAACTCTTGGTGAATAACTACTTAATTGATTAAAATACTGCACGAAGATGCAATAGTGCATTCCTAGAAAGGAACAACGAGAATTTTATTTTCCAAGACACACTGATTGGCTAGGTATTAGTAGGGTTGTGTCCTTTTAAATTCAGCAGAGTTTCTAAACTGCATTTTCGTTTCATCCACAAAAGAGCGGCTGGAGAGATGGCAAGTAGTGGAGTGCTTGCTTAAGCTCAAATTCAGCCAACGAATCTGCTGTGCCCCAATGTTGGAGCTCATGTACAGCCCAGCAAATTATAATACTGCCCGCTTTGCTCGCGCCTTCCCCCACCCCTCCCCATTGGTGGCTGATTGTCTTTTGCATTAACAGACAGCAGCCAGAGGTATTAGGTTACGTCTGACAGGTAGCGCTGCCTTCTTGGGTCATCAGAGAGGCTGCTCCATCAGCTGGTCCCCGTTTGCATACTCCAGAGGTATGTTAATTTGGAGTTGAGCATCGGGCCCACTCGAACTATAAAGAGACCACCCCACAGTATATTAAAAGGTTCACATCAATGTATGCAATTTAAGTGCACATGCATATAATTAACTAGACACATTAACAGTGTGAGCAGCTAATTTGGAATGAGACACAAAAGACTCCAATGCGTGTGGAAGGGGGAAAAAAAAACTTTAAAATTAAAATGACTGCATAATGAAAACTGCTTCATGCTGTGTCTACTGTTTTCATGTAAACTTAATATAACTGTAAATATATTTTAATGAACAGTAGAACGAGGCAATTACCGAGAGCAAAGGAGGGCAGCTCCGTACTGAAGCATCAGAGCAGCTCTTTGCCTCCGTATTATAAGTGCTGCCTCAAGACAGAGGGTGAGTTATAACTTCATAATTTCAGGGAAAAATGCTTCCTATATTAAAGACGCATGCCTTTTTGCCAATGAGCTGGGAGCAAAAGCAAAAACTCGTGTGAAAAAGGCATTGGGGAAAGGTGGACAGAACTCCTTCACTCTTCTCACTAGCACGAAGAAAATAAGAAATCCAAGCTTGATTGGTTAATATATATATATATATATATATATATATATATATATATATATATATATATATATATTAGGGCTTTACACATTGTCAAAATAGATTTGTGCTCCTTGAAGGGTTTCCTAGCTTGTAAACGGGTTACTGATATTACTAAGTATCAGAAATCAGTACAGATATCCCACTGGAAAGTACGTGGGAGAGTTGGAGAGACTACTTAAACACCTTCTGTTTTGTAAGAGTCGAAGGCTGCTAGATTTGCAGCCTAAAATGAGTATGATAAATCTTGTTACTCAAAGAATACAGAACTTTTGATGCTGGCATATTTTTGCTACTAGAGTGACTGAAGTGGGAGGGAAGGAAGGCAAATGTTGAGAAAGCATACACACAGGCTCTCTCAGGCTGTGCTTGGGAAGCAGTTGGGGGCGGGAGGTGGAGGTAAAATGCCCTTTGAAGCAACCTAGAAGTGTTCAGCCCGCAAACTGCCATGAATTCTAATTTTTTTAAAGGGAGAAATGGGCCCTGCCAAATACTGGAGAGAAGAGCCTATATTAGCGTTCACTGGAATGCGAGGCTAGACTGCAAAGCCCAAGTGAGGAGAGCAGTGGCTTTACTTAATGCGTGCCTTCTACTTTGCATATCGAACAGCTCCTATATCTACTTCCAAATGTTAAATGAAGACTTTGGGCTTGGCTAAAAGAAGATGAATAATAGCATCAATGATTTTCCTTGTTTTATGGCTACACAGCCAATTATTGCAAATCTATAGATGAAATGGGAACGAGCTACCGGGCAAGTAGTTTAAATTACATTTAAAATGATGTGGACTCAGCATTACACAAAATTCTAATTAGTCAGCTGTGCATCGTCCCAACAGTCCACGGCAGATATGTGCTTGAGGTGAGCCAGCCTCTGCCCATTGTCAGGCCTTTCTCAGCCGACTCCTCGAAGGTATATATTGCATACTTACAGAATTATAGGACGTTTGCATAAAGGGGGTTTATGACTGACTGAGCACATGTCTAAAATCAATAAACCTCGTAAGCTCAGTAGCCAACACACAGCATCCGGCTGTGCTACTTTTTCATGTCTGTCTGTTTTCTTTCGAACACTAATTTTAGCAAAACAACACACAGAGACACAGATATCATCCCACAATTCCACTTTCACCCGAGTTTCCTTTGACAACCCCCCCCCCCAACTTTAAACCCTTTGGCAGTATATTGTATATATAAAGTTTCTATAAAAGTAGAGTTTCAAAATAGCACATTTAAGAATACCAGTAAATATCTAAAGTGCCAAAAGAATGTGACTGTTTTGATGTTCCTCTGGTATGAAAACAGAAAACAGAACTTTGGCTTCTATAATTTTTAGCAGTTAGGGTCGTCGTAGCTTTTAAGTGCTGTTGGGCTTTGTCATTTCCTCCCAGGCAAGGAGAAGTCAAAGCACATTTGAAGAGCTCACGCTCCTTCTAGCTATTATAACCACTCTGTAAACTAAAAGACTATCTTGCTAGTTGCAGAAAGGATATTTTTAAAGCCTACAAAATAAAGGATGTGATTTGTGGAATAAGACCCAGAAAAGACTGTCAAAGAACAACCTTTTAGTGGAGACTTTTTATTTATGAAAATTTATGAAAAAGATAAAACAATAATGTTGATACCAAGGGGTATTAACTGTGATTTGCTGATTCCATTTTTATATAAAGCTAGTCATGTGAGGTTGGTTCCTATGTGATATGCCCATTACATCAAATAACGTAAGCCTATTAACAAATGCTTTGATGGCACTTGGTCTATGGAGATTTCCACTAATTGCTCCGTGCTTTTCCCAGTTTCAAATACATACTGCAATTGTTTATTATAAAAACGACTAGAAAGCAGTTGCTGCAAGCCTCACATCACACTAATGAATATTAGGATACACTGAGAAGTCGGTCTACACGATTATGTAGGAGCAGGATATCAAAGCAAGCCACTCCACGGAGCCTGGCAAAGCATGACGCTCATTCTGGACTGCTACATATTTGACAATGGTCCCAACCATCAGTGAAAAGCAGGTGGCTTAGAATATATTGGTATTTTTTTAGAGTTCCCAGATCTTCAGTAACACTGAAGAACACACTGAAAAGGGAAATTTCAAGACATAATAATTATAGAATATGTTTTGGGGTGTAGAGAACACATTTACCATTGAAATGCCCCCACATCATCTCTGCCGCTGTCTAAGAGGCATTTAAGAATGGTTTATTGATTAGTCATGGCACAATAGAAAGCTCAAAAGAGTGATTAAAACTATTCCTACAACTGTAATAGTTACTTACATAAACATTGGACAATATGGTCAAATTGACTTTGGAATCAGACATATTAATGTATGCTTTGTGCCCAGACAGCTCAACCTTTGAATAAGTTAGTAAATCTGAGCTTCTGACTTCTTGTCTGTAAAAGTTGCATAGGAACACTCGATTTGTAGAGGCATAAATAAATAAATAAATAAATAAATAAAATGATACCTACAGATAACTTCACACAGACTATAGGACCAAAGAACCTTGGATGAACAAAACTGCAATGTTTTTTGGGTGGAAACGCAAATTATACAAAAACTGATGTCAGAATATCAATAACCTAAGTTCACTTTGTATAAGCATTTAATCAGTGACAAAGACTGATGCTGAATGGAGGCCCAGATAATGATGCTAACCGCAGGATGCCAGTGGACACTGTTATCTGTCTACTAATCATCTGTAAAGTCCTTACATGAATTCACGTGGTACTTGTGAAAAGCACAGGTTTTCTACTGCGAGCCCAGCAATCCTTACCAGTAACTTCCAGTGGACGAGGGCATATTGCATCCAAACAGCAGCATATGGTGGACCGTGTCCATGCTGGCCCGAGGCTTGAAGTCAACTGTCAGGAGAAAACGATACACGAATGTCAACACAAGCTGTATGCATGTGTGGCAAGGTCAGAGGAGAGCGCATCTTTCAACAGCTTGAATATCTATATAGAAATATGCTTTGATGCTTTCATGATAAAATGTCCTGATATCTTAAGGTGAGTATGAGTTAATAATTTGATTTAGGAATATAGTAAACTATTGCATATGAGAAAGAGAAAATAATAATTAACAAGCTAGTGAAGACTGCTATTAACACACACACACACACACACATTTAAAAATGAACTGTCCCTTTTAATGTGGTGAGTGCCTTATGAGAGTATGATGTGAAAGCTTCAGGCTATTAATTCACAATAGATTTCCTTCCTACTTTCAGCACAGTGCTGTGTACCAGAAAACATTGCACAATGATGCAGTAAAACGGAAGTCACAGCGAGTGGTCAAAACATGACCAGAGAGACTCACAACATATCTATATCACCTTAAATCACAATAGCAGTCATTTGCACACATGCAGTGCATGTATATATGCATGTGTGTGGACACACACACATACACAGGGAGAGATAAGGACGGGGAGAGGGAGAGGGAGAAGGGGAGGGGGAGGGGAGGGAAAGGGGGAGGGGGAGGGGGAGGAGGAGGGGTAGGGAGAGGGAGGGGGGGGGGGGGGGGAAGAGAGGGGAGG
>JADRCC010290889.1:0-13366 GCA_019843855.1 Hylomyscus alleni | reverse complement strand
TGAGGGAGTCTCTGTGAGCTGCTTCATTGTTACAAGGTATCTTCAACTTCAGTGTCCTAGTTAGGTTTCTATTGCTGTGATAAAGATGATGGTCAAAAGCAATGTGGGGAGGAAAGGATTTTTTTATCTTATACTTCCAGGTAACAGTCTATCACTGAGGGAAGTCAAGGCAGCAGCTCAAATGAAGCAGAAACCTGGAGACAGGAACTCAACTAGAGACCATAGAGGAGTGCTGCTTACTGACTTGTTCAGCCTGCTTTTTGGTTTTTGGTTGTTCAAGACAGGGTTTCTTTGTGTAGCCTCAACTGTCCTAAAACTAGCTCTGTAGACAAAGCTGGCTTCAAACTCCCAGAGATCCTCTTGCCTCTGTCTCCTGGGTGCTGGGACTGAAGGTGTGCACCACCATTGCTTGACTCAGCCTGTTTTTTGTTTGTTTGTTTGTTTTTAACGCAAATCAGGACCCAGGCATCAGACATAGTGGGCTGGGCCCTCTTGAATCAATCATTAATTCAAGAAAATGCCCTACAAGCTTGCCTATATGCCAGTCTGTTGGGGGTATTGTTTCAATTGAGGTTTCCTCTAAAATGACTCTAGCTTGTATCAAGTCTATCAAAAACAATCAAATAAAAACTAACCAGGATAATGATGGTGGACACAGAGACCCCCAGGACAGGAAGCAAGGTTGTATTAATACAAAGGCTGGAGCCAGAAAGTTTTCTTCTCTCTTTCCCTTCAGTGTTTGCTATGGGGATCAGTGTAAGTCAGCAGTGATTGAGGAATAGCAAGAAACCCCACAACCAAATGTATGAGGACACAGAAGCTTTTCTTTTCCCTTTTTGTTTGTAAGCTGCTGTAGCTCAGCTGAGCTGACCCGCATGCCTGTTCAGGAGGTGCCACTCTGCAGTGCAATAAAGACAGAGCTGCCAGAAAGCAGCATAGGTTCTTGAGGTTCAGGTATGTCCTAATGGGAATTAATAATAAACAAAAAGAAGATATATTTTCTTTCACGTAAAGCTTGCTTGACAATTCTATATAAATATGGGCTAAAATAGAGCATGGATGTTGAAATGAGTCTTGAGAGGAAATACTTGCTTTTATTATTTATTTTGTTTATTTTTTTTTTTTTTGAGACAGGGTTCATGTACCCCTGCTATGTGGGAACTCGCTCTGTAGAACATTCTGGCCACGAACTCACAGAGTTCCATCTCCCTCTGCTTCCTGAGCCCTAGGATTAAAGGCATGTACTACCACCTGGTGAAATACATGGTTTTTTAAATTTTTTTTCCCATTACTGTCTGGCTTCTCTACTTTTCCTGTGTCCTATTCTCTAATAATTCATTATTATGTCTTTGTGGTTATCTGTGCAGGAAGAATCACTTGTGTGTACACAACAAAAGCCCTTCGAATGAACATAAAAGAGTCTCAATCCAGGACTGTGGGTGTATCAAAATGGACCTACCTTCCATTTTGTATTATACTTGACATTTTCTCCTTCATGATTTTGATAGATTCTGCTTTGGTCTCCCTGGCAACGATCTTTATGTCTTTGTTTCAGCCTCTTAGCACTGAACAACAAAGAGGAAAGTAGGCTATTACCTGTTCCTGGTTGCTAAGCACAGTGTCCCTGCCTGGGCTGAGTCACTCAGGAGAGATTAGAAGTGGAGCTGTTACTAAGACAACGGAATCGCACATCCATTTCCTCTGTGAGGCCCCTTTTCTTCATACAGTCATATCAAGTAAGAAAGGGAGGGCTCTGGGATAAAAATACTGGCAGGGAACAAAGAAACAATGGAAAGATGCTTTCCTGCATTTCAGTAATGGTAGAATTGTTTTAGGAAGCCATTTAAAGAACAAAAATATGTTAGAATGAGAAGTTCTTTATAACATACAATAACTGACATATACTTGAATGATAGCAAAATATAATATCAGATGATGTCAAAAATAATGACAGTATAAATGCAGAGGGTTCATCTCCCATGGGGCATGGGGGAAAAGTGATGTCTGGGCCCTATCCCCAAAGATACTTATTAAGTACATATGGGATATAGCCATGGATTAAGTGCCAATTTAAAATTCTGTATATGGAAAGCCAAAATGGAAGCTGCCATCTAGAGGCAAAACCAACCTTTAAGGATGTTGCAGGTTATCCACCAGAGGAGACTGCTCAGATGTCGGTTTAAGTCAATAGAAAGTCTTTATTAACCTTCCGGTCTGGGCCAGTCCCCCGAGCAGAACTTGGGTGCGAACTCTGCAGCCAGTCTTACAACCCCCAGAGGACAATCTACTCCCAGGTGCTCTAACACACCCAGGATCACAGGATCAGAGGTGATGAGGATACAACATCTGCCCCAACACCAGAAGTAACTGAGACCAGTGGAACCCAGGCATCCAGGAACTCTGCCTGACCAGTGGCACAGGTTCCTTCCGGTCTGGGCCAGTGCACTGAGCAGACCATGGGTGCAAACTCTACAGCCAGTCCCATAACACCCAAAGGAAGCTCCACTTCCAAGTCCTCTAACACCTCCAGGATCACAGGATCAGAGGTACCCTGAGCAAACGTTGGGAACTAACTCCACAGCTAGTTCCACAACACCCAGAAAAATTTCCACTCCTAGGTGCTCTAACACGCCCAGGTAAACACAAGATCCCAGGAGCTCTGACACACCCAGGATATCAGGATCACAGAGATAACTGAACTCTGAGTTCTGACACAACCAGGATCACAGGAAGGATAGGCTCTGGTCAGATTTAGCAAGGGCAAGTAGCACTAGAGATAACCAGATGGGAGGGGGCAAGCGTAAGAATATAAGCAACACAAACCAAGGTTACTTGGCATCATCAGAACCCAATTCTCCCACCATAGCAAGTCCTAGACACCATCACACTGGAAAAGCAAGACTCAGATATAAAAATCACTTCTCATGATGATGATACAGGACTTTAAGAAAGACATAAATAACTCCCTCAAAGAAATACAGGAGAACACAGGTAAACAGCTAGAAGCCCTTAAAGGGGAAACACAAAAATCCCTTAAAAAACTACAGGAAAACACAATCAAACAGGTGAAGGAAATGAACAAAACCATCCAAGATCTAAAGATGGAAATAGAAACAATAAAGAAATCAGAAAGAGAGACAACCCTGGAGATACAAAATCTAGGAAAGAAATCAGGAGTCATAGATGCAAACATCACCAATAGAATACAAGAGATAGAAGAGAGAATCTCAGAGACAGAAGACACCATAGAAAACATTGACACAACAGTCAAAGAAAATGCAAAAAGCAAAAAGCTCCTAACCCAAAACATCCAGGAAATCCAGGACACAATGAGAAGACAGTGCTGACCACAGAGTAGTTAGCCAGGGGGACCAAGAAAACAGAAACTGGTACCAATTATCTGATGTATGTGTTTGTCTCTCTTTCTTTTTTAGGTTTTTCCAACTTTGGCAAGATTTCTACTAATTACTCCTGATTGATTAGGATAGAAACAACATGTTTCTTGCAAAGCCATATATAGGCCCCCTTCTGAGAAGTAAGTCTAAGTCTCTCCAATTTGCAGGACCATTTCTGAAAGGGAATCTAACTGTTGTTTTAATTCCTGTATGTCCTCCTGATCAACCTGTCTTCTTAGTTTGGAAAGCATCAGAAGAGGCACATTTAGTCAAACCATGCTACATGCCCACCATGTGGTAGTCTCAGGGCTAGGTAATATTGCTGTTATCCAGATGAATTAACTTACAAGGCAGAATAGCAGACATCAGAATAAGGGAAGTATGTAGGTTAAAGGCTTTGGATATTAGAAAAGTTTTAGTCCCTTATAAACTGTAATTTGGGCTGTCTCCAGTCACGCTGAGTTTTGTCAGTCAATGGGCTGACAGTCTGGTTAATTCCTGTCCCTGTGTAGTACAAGGGCTGAATGTTTAGGCATAACCAGCAATCCTAGCTGGTTTCTGGTGGGAATAATTTAACTCTATTTTCCAGGGTCCCTTCTTGTGCCATAGAGTCTGACTCCCCAGGTTTTTCCTGTTTCCCAAAGGCCAGAATCTTTTTAAAGGAAAATTCAGGAAATTTCAGTTTTATAATCCCAATTTTTATAATAAAAATTCCCTTGTTTCTGGCAGCTAGGGAGCCTAGAAGTAGGACATGCATAGAATTTTTTACTCTGTTTTCCTATCTCAAAAGATGAAGTTCCCTATCTTCCCTTTTCTCCATATGAGCAGACATTTATAGTAGACATCAGTAAGTAAAGGTTAAGATGGAATATTGAGCTGGGCGGTGGTGGCACATGCCTTTAATCCCAGCACTTGGTAGGCAGAGGCAGGTGGATTTCTGAGTTCGAGACCAGCCTGGTCTACAAAGTGAGTTTCAGAACAGCCAGGGCTACACAGAGAAACTCTGTCTCAAAAAACCAAAAAAAAAAAAAAAAAAAAAAAAAAATGTAATATGGATTGCTAGTTTGTAGTTGCACTAGCTAATACCTTCCCTGTATCTGTCTTTCTTAGTTTTCAAATCAGGCCTGAAGGTGGTGAGGGTTGGACCATGATCCTGTATGTATACCAAACATAAGACTCAGAAGAAGTTAGAGGGACCAGGAGTGGAAGGGCCTAGGGACTGATGAAACCTTAATTTCAGTAGTCTGTAGTCCAGAGACAGTCCATTTGACAGCAGTGTCTGTCAAATTTCTTGGCCTGGGTGTGGTCAGCTGTAATACCAGCTGTCTTCACAGCTGTAGGAGTGGAGAGAATCACCGAATGGTTTCCCTTCTAGGTTAGTTCCAGCTCCCCTTTGGCTGTATGCTCGACCCAGACGGTATTATTGGATTCAAATAAGGGGAAACTGCTGGTGGACTGTGAGGTTGCCTGAGTCTTTTGTACAGTCCAAAGAAAAGCCTATATGGAGGACTGGGGGATCTGTGGTGACTTGAGAAAGGAATGGTTAGAGAATTCTGCCAATGCTGGTCTCTGAGCCTGGGCAGCACCGGGGGAGGTCTTGCAAACATAATCTCATAGGGGTAAATTCTTTCCTATATAAGGTGGGGTAGGTCTAAAGCAAAGCAAAGGATTTTGTTAGTTTCTTTTAATGTCCTATTTATTCTTCTTACCTAGGCCAGAACTCTGAGGTCTACAAGCACAGTGAAGTTTTCAATCTGTGTCTAAAGCCTTAGCTATTAATTGAGAGTTTTTGGCTATGAAAGCTAGGTCATTGTCAGGAGGAGACTGAATCAGGGAATAGGTTACTGTAGGGGCTTTTTAGCTACTATTTGAGCAGTTTCAGTCTTGGTGGGGACACTTCTACCCACTAGGAATAGGTATCTACAAAAACTAGCTAGTACTTCTATCCTCCCCCAGCAGGCTGGATCTTAGTAAAGTCAGTTTTCCCAGAGTTCACCAGGGTTTTGGTCTCTCCTTTGGATCCTGGGTAAGGACTCTCTGTTTTGGATTCCCTGGAGCACAAACCTGGAATCTGGCCAAGATGTCCCATACATCTCATCCCATAGGTTGTCTAGTCTAGGTATAACATAGCTTGGTCTGAGCAACTGAGAAAATTTTATGAATCTCAGATAAGTAGTATGATGAACGTCACTTACCAAAGTTCTGCCATTTAGTTGTTTCTGGGAGAATGATCTTTCCCTCTGGTGTCCTTCATCAACCTGTGTGTGGGTTTGAGCTGTCTGTTCCTTCTTTACCGTGGAATCTCAGGCAGCATTGGGTTGGGGTATGTCATCAGAATATCAATCATTTGTCAGGTAAGTAGGTCAATGGCCTGGCAGTGGGGGATTGTAATTGTAGGGGAAGCCAAATAATCTCTAGGAGGGCCAACATCTTCTAATGATCTTTTATCCAGCAGTGGGAAGCCCTCTTTCTCTATACATAATGTGAACATGTACAGTAGTAGAAGCATAATGACTGTCTGTATATGGAGTGGTGATGTTCCTTTTTCCCACGTGAGAGCTTGGGTCAGATCTGCCAACTGCTGGTCTCTGAGCCTGCTTTTGGACCTGAGTACCTGCCGTAGGCTCAGATCGATTCAGTTAAAGTAGCCACTGCAGTTCCCACATACCTAATTTTACCTTTCATCTCCTGACAGTCATGGATGCAATCCTGCAGGTCGTCATTAGGTAAGAGGGTAGCAGGATTGATGGTGGTGGGTTTCTGAAACCAAACTCAAGGGTGGTCCAGGAATAGGACCTCATACTAGGTCACACAGTAATTAGACAGAGAGTGTTTTGGTATTCCTTGGAGGAGGGTATAGGGTGTTGTGGGTATAACATCTCAACCCAGAGTTACCTTGTTTGTTTTTTTCAGAGTGACTAGTATATCTACCACAGCTCTTAGGTAGGCCATCCTGTGGCTGGCTATAGGTCCAGGCATTTGAACAAGTATATCACAGAACATTCTCATGGCTTCAGAGTTCTGGCTAAAACCCCTTTTGTTATACCTTTTGTTTCATGGACAAACAGATGAAAAGGTTTTGAGACATCTGAAAGTGCTAGGGCTGGAGCTGAAATCAAAGCTGTTTTTAAAGTCTCAAATGTATTTTGTTTAGTCTTAGTCCAGATCAGGGGCTCAGTACCACCCTCAGCCCCTTGTTCTACTGTATAGAGGCTTGGTTATTTCCACAAACTCTGGAATCCAGAGGCAGCCATATCCAGCTGCACCTAGGAACTCTTGAACCTGTCTCTCAGTCCTTGGAGTTGGGATCTGAAGGACGGCAGCAATCCTACTCTGTGACAGACAGGCTCCTTTTGCATCTCTGTCAGGGGCCATCTAGGATAGGCCAAGGATATTAGGTTGCCCTACCGGAGGTGGTGGCCCACTGCTTTTTGCATGGTCTGTGATGGATGAGATCAATGGCATGGTCCCAAAGAGAGCATATCTCAGGACTGCTTCTTACAGCGAATATGCCTTTCCTGTCATTATTAAATTAATATAATTTATTATATCAGATCAGATGGATCTGATATAATTGATCAGATTTCCTGCAGATCAACATAAAGATGAACTTTCATGAATTAATGCTGTTTAGATGAGGTAATGATTCTACAGAATTCCTGATCTGATTCAAATAGTTTTAGGAAGAAAGTTTTAAGAGATGTTTTTAGTCGCCTTGCTAGAAAGATGTAATAAAGTTAGAATCAAGAATAGAATGTTCCCACTCCTCATATAGTAAGTAAAGTCTGCATAATAAGAAATACAATGAGGGGGCTGGAGAGATGGCTCTGTGGTTAAGAGCACTGACTGCTCTTCTGAAGGTCCAGCAACCACATGGTGGCTCACAACCATACGTAATGAGATCTGACTCCCTCTTCTGGTGTGTCTGAAGACAGCTACAGTGTACTTACATATAATAAATAAATAAATCTTTAAAAACAAAGAAATACAATGAGCTTTCATAATTACACTAAAAAGAGAAATAGGCTTGGGACAAATTTTTGTTCAAGGAAAAACATTTAGGTTAAGGATAAAGCCATAGGTGTGCACTATGATAAGGCACAGCCATGGAAAAACTGTTGCTTTGAATTTATAATGAGCATATAAAATGAAACACTGCTTTGAACTTAATAGCCACCTCCTCTGTAACTCCCATTTCATATAACATTTTATCTCTGAAGTAATTTTCTAAAGAACTTTTTGTCTAAGAAGGTATTAAAGGCCAGAGAAAGAAAAGTTATTGGTTGGTTGGTTTGCCTTGGGGAGCTCTGCCCCATCAATCCACCCATCTATCCATCCATCTATCCATCTATCCATCTATCCATCCAATGTATATGTCTGTCTGTACATATGTATGTAGATACATGTGTGTATGTATGTAAGCATGCATGAATACTTGTGGAGTGTATGAGACAGGTGGTTGGGCCCAACAAAAATGTGAATATGTTAATGTGCAAATGAGACTCTGAATGAGAATCTAGATGTATGTACGAATGTATATGTGTCTGTGCATATCTGCCTGTATAATGCATCTTAATTTTTTTCCTTTCTTTCCTCTTTGGTTCACAAAGAGTTAACCAACCAGGCCAGTGAAGGGGTTCTTTCTGGCTGCCTGGACAGAAAAGGGAATGATAGAAATAAATCCCTTACCTAATCATCCTGCTTTTAGCAACAAATATCAGTAGATCCAGAGGCCTGCAGCTTCTTGCCTCAGGGTAACTTAAAGTCAAGATAGGCATATGTTAGTATGAAAATCTTGGGCTCCACCAAGTTTTGTGCCCATGCACCACCCCCCGCTTCCTGTTGGTCTGCTTCAGAGAGGACCCAGCCCTAAGCTGCCCACCCAACACCTCCCCTCAGCTGGTAGCCCAAATAGCTACCACAAAATAACTTCTCCAAAGCTACATTCTGTAGCCCAGGTCTGTAACTCTTGCAACAGCCCCCTCAGTAGCCCTTTTATAATCTCCTTTCTCAGAAACCTCTGCCAGAAGGGCAGGAGGTTGATTGTTATATCATTCCTGTCTTCCCCTTCAAAAGCAAAGATGGACTGACTTACCTTTGTCAATGGGAGATGAAGAATCATGCATCTCTCAGGTCCAAGATAGTGCACACCTGTTTCTCTGGAGGAATCAGACTCACAAGAACCCGAAGTCCAGGTGTCTTCACAGACAGGAGAGGAATGTTCCAGGATGACAGGCAGGCCACCAGGATGCATGTTTCTCCAAGCCAGACAATATGGAGGACTACAATTTCCCCTTTTGTTTTCATGGTCACTGGGTATTGTTTAATCTGGATGGGTGTTAATCTGGATGAACTGATTAGTTGAACAATTATAGGAGCTTGGGGTTAGGCCAGTCCTGGGAGGTTCATTTCTGCCCACATCTCTAGTAATATTTGTTGTGAATCTGAAAGATAGTCCAGTTGTATCTTTTGACTGGAGGCAGAACTTTTGGCTAGGAGATATTCTTCTGACAGAGGGTATGGCCAGAATTGGTGCTGGGTGTCTGTAAGTCTAACTGTGTCTCATCATCAGAGAAGGTGATGGTGGTGGCTTGCCGGGAGCCTCCCAGCCTGGAGAGGATAGAGAAGGGGCACAGAGTAGGATTCTGGTGTGGCTTTAAAGTCTGAGGCTCTCTGGACGTTCTACCTCTCTAACTGTACTGAACTGCTGACCATAACTTATAAAAAGTCCTAAAAACTTTCTTGCTCTTTCTGAAGGCAAGAAGCTGCTGGAGTCGGCGATTGATTAACACCTGTAGCCTAATAGTGAGGGATTAAGTAATGTGGTCTTTGTTCTAGCTCAGCAGGAACTGCAAGGCTCTAACTTTGAGCCTGCTAGTCAGAAGTCACAGGAAGAAAAGGGAACACTTTGAAAGGTGATTATAGCATTTATTACCAAGTTGTAAAAAGTTTCCTGTGAAAGCTGTCTAAGGGGAAAAGTGGGAAGACCCTTGGGAGGAAGGAAGGGAAAAATTTCTTCTCTTCTCATCTCTTTGTCCTCTTACTTACACATCTTTCAGAATACATGATCACATGTTAAAAAGTTCATCACAAGATCATACATAAAACCAAATCATAAATTGAGATAGAAGTTCCAACAGAGAATGTATACATGCATATCCATTAGGAGTAATTATCTGGCTAAACACCCATCATCTGTCACAGTCCACAAGTTCACAGAAAGTTAAAAACCATAACTGTAAGTTATTAGTGAAGTTTTGTATAAATAAACCCAGTCAATATTTTATCTTCTGTCCTAGCACCTATAATCATTAGTTTCCTTTTTATGATCTCTAGTTAATTGTTTTACAGCCTCTTGGAATGTGTTCTGAGTAGGAGAAAGTCTGATTACTATCTAAGAGTAATTAACTGGTGACACTTGGGAGACTGGCAGAGGTCTCATTGCAGCTTTGACTATCAGAAAAGGACCTAATAGCAGTCCCACTATAAAAGACCTTAATAATCACTGATATAATTTTAGGAATTCTTACAGGATCAGCATAAAGTCTTAAGAAGTCATCTATTTGTCGATATAGCATCACTACAACACAGTACATTTCTGTAGATGTGCAGAGATCTGCTCAAAAGGGTGGGCTAATACCTAGTTATTGTTATATAACAGGGAAAGCATATTACTAGCAGGAATATTTTCTAAAATAAATTTCTCCTGGGCCTTGCCTATGGAACAAATCTGTCACAGATTATAATTATAAAAGTAGACTATTTCAGGAAGATCACCTGCCATTTAGTAGTGTGTCCTATGATGGCTACTGACAGTGGCTTTTAGTTTGTGCAAAAGGCCTTTTTCCAATCAGTTTTCTGTTATCTTTTGAGTTATCTCCAGCAATTGGAACCTACTTATACCTTGAAAAAAATTAACTTTTATAACATTTTTAATATTTGGGACCAGCTGGTTGACAAAAGGAACATCTTTTTAGCAACCGTCTTTAATCCTTCTAAAAAAAAGGTCCTAGTGAAAATTGTTTAATGTCTCCTTGGGTTGTATTAGACAGAATGGAAATTCCAGTCTGCATTGTCTGGCAGAGATGCCCCTGCCTGGCCTGGGAGTGGTTTCTCTACCCAATATTTTGTTTTGAATTTTTCAATTTCCTGGATCACTGGCTGAAATAGAGAAGGTAAGAAGGTAAGTCATTTTAGCCATTCTGACTGGTGTGAGGTGGAATCTCAGGGTTGTTTTGATTTGCATTTCCCTGATGACTAAGGATGTTGAATATTTCTTTAGGTGCTTCTTGGCCATTCAAGTTTCCTCAGTTGAAAATTCTTTGTTTAGCTCCATTCCTCATAGCAGCTGGGGGAGGGAGGATGTGATAGGGTGTTTCTGGGAGGGAGGGAAACTGGGAAAGGGGATAACATTTGAAATGTAAATAAAGAAAATATCCAAAAAAACCCCAAAAAAACAAAAAACAAGAAAAGCAAAGGAAAAAAACAGAAGGTAAGTTATCAAAAAGGAGGAGCAGGTGTTTTTTCTTTTCGCCTTAGCAGCATTCCTTTCCCTGGGGCTACTTAGGAGGGAATGCCTGCCTTGGGAAACTATTTCCGCTACCAGTGTGCTTAGATGGCAGGGTGCCCTCAGGGTGAGAGGCTAGACATTTCCTCACTGTCACACAAGGACCAGGACCATGAACAGGAGACAAGCCATTTAACAATGGGGCAATCTGCAGGAAGGACAGAGGTGGGGGTGGTAATGGTGGTGGTGGTGGAGGTGGTGGTAGTGGTGGTGGTGGTGGTGATGGAGGTGATGGTGGTGGTGGTGGTGGTGGTGGAGGTGGTGGTGGTGGTAGGAGCATTTTTTGTGTGTTTTTTGGTTTTGTTTGTTTTCTCTGGGTGTTATGGCAGAGCCGAAAGAATTGAGGACCCTAAGTAAGAGGGTATACAGATCTCTTTATTTGGGGGGTGGGGGTTGTGTCTCACACCACAGAAAGTCACTGGTCGATAAAGGGAAACAAAACACAAACATACAACACGCACATGTGAAAACAACCAAGAGTGACCACCACACATTCATACACCTGAACAGACGTCTCATATGGATCCCAGACACTGGATCAGCAGCTGCATCCGACCACTCCTATGTGTCCTAACAGACGGCGCCTTAACCAGACTCAGCTCTGGAGGTGACAGACCAGGTGAGTTTATAATTTGTTTCCTTTTGGGGTGGAGATGCCAGACCCCTCTGATGCGTTAGACAGAGATTGATCAAAGGGAGTCCTGGGGATCTGGACCATCTCAGACTGTGCACCGCTAGGAGTCCCCGACCACTGCACTCTTCTTCTCTCCAAGGGACTTCCAGACCCTCTGTGTCTCAAGGTTTGGTGTCTGGGGAATCCCAGTGGGAACTCTATAAATGTGGGTTATCACCAGAGAAGTCATGGGTTTAAGCCAATAGAAACTCTTTATTAGCCAGCTGATAACTACACTGTGTGTATGTGTGTGTGTGAGAGAGAAAGAGACAAAGAGAGTGGGGGGGGGAGGGAGAGAACAAGAACACACCTTTCTCAGGATGAGCTTTTTTAAACACAAAAACCATGTTTTAGGTGAACAAAAACAGCCAGAAGCAGAACTACTGAAGCCATAAATAAAGGTTAGTACGTTTATAGACTATCCCAGCACTATGGCCTTACACAGGTTAGGCCTTTGTTTTCATTTAGCTGTCTACATGCTGAGTTTTACAGCCAGAATGGTACTTTCCTTTAGGAGTCAGCTGTACTAAGGTCTAGGGCATGTTGCCGTCTTTAGTATATGTCAGAATCCTGAAATATTAGGCTCTAATACCAGTGAAGAAATGAACTTGCCACTGAAAATGAAAGACAAGCAGGGAAAGAGCAAAACCATCTGGGTTCTCTAGAGTCACAGAACTTACGGAATGTCTCTCTATACTGAGGGAATTAATTGTGATGACTCACACCCAACAATGGTCAGCTGTGCATGAGGAGTCCAAGAATCTAGCCCGTCCCAGGAAGCTAGTTGTCTCACCTGGTCTTATAGTAGAAGCTGAATCCTGAAGAGGTAGGTTCCAACAGATGTGTTGGCAAGTAAGTGCAAGCAGGCAAAGAAGAGTGAGTCGGCCTGCTTCTGAGGTCCTTATGTAGTCCTCCAGCAGAAAGTATGACCCAGATTTAAGGTGTGTACAACCACCCCAGAAGTTGGAACTTGCTTTGTCCCAGGCTGGCCTTGAACTCAGAGATCTGCTTGCCGCAGTCTCCTGGGATGAAAGGCGTGTACTACCTTGCCTGGGCCTAAAATTTTCATGGCCGCTATGGCTCAAGATCAAAAGCATGTGTCATCCCAGGTCAAGAGCCAGGTCAGAAGCCCATTTTCTTCTAGACTCAAGATTGGCTCACAGGTGTGCCCTCCATTTCTGGAGTGTAGTTCATTCCAGATGTAGTCAAGTTAACAGAATAGCCGTCACAGCTTCTCTCTTCCATGTCCTTATACAGGCTGCCACCAGAAGGCACAGATTTAAGTTGGTTCTTCCCATCTCAAATGATCCAATCAAGAAGAATTCTTTAAGCTGGGCCCAGCAGTTTAGGTTTTAGTTAATGCCAGATGTAGTCAAGTGACAACCAAGAATATCCCTCACAAGTCTACCCCTTGTCAACTTGACACACAATCATATATCCTTATGTCATGCTTACTTTACAAATAAAAACAATAACCAAGTCATAACTATGTCTAACATCATATAACTGTCCCATGTACAACTGCAATCACATTTTATATTTTAGAGTGTCCCTTAGGGGACATTATTTTTCCCTTCCCACAATCCTACCCCAATCCTCTTCTGATCAGGTGGGGGCCCCTGAGTATCCACTCCACCCTGGCACTTCGAGTCTCTGTGAGGCTAGGTGCTTCCTCTCCCACTGAGGCCAGACAAGGCAGCCCAGCTAGTAGAACATATCCCCTGTACAGGC
>JADRCC010290857.1:0-10036 GCA_019843855.1 Hylomyscus alleni | reverse complement strand
GCAAAGTCACTAGGATGGTATAAAAAAAAAAAAAGTGAGAACTGGTGCCTTTGAACTTTCTGATGATGAACACTTTTACTCAGAGTTTGACAATTATCTCCACTCTCCCTGCACAGCGAGGAACAGGACGCAGAGGGCAGCAAGGAGGTAGGGCTTTGCCTCTGCGTGGGCATGCCCAGCACTGTCAGCTTTCTCGTTGGCACTCTTCCCAGAATGGTCAGTAGCGTTGTACTCGAACTCCGAAGGGCACTGCTGATATTCACATCCACTTCCACTTCCCTCTCCACTACTCTCATCACCTGCATTGAAAAGAAGAGAACAGGGAGTCCATCGCACATATTCTCACCAAGTCAGAAAAGAACAAACCCTGCACTTGAAAGTCACCAAGGCTTACTGATATCAAAGAAGTCCACGTCATTTCCATTGTAAGCATTCTTCATTTTACTGGTCATAACCCGAAGGGCCATGATCTGACGAAGGATCAGTATGTCTGGCTTGCTGGTGTCAACCTGGACTTCTGGGTTGTTGCCCTGGTTGGCTAGTCCATTTCCTGTCACTGCAAACAGGTACCTGAAAAAAAAGAAATGGTCCTGCTGACTTGATCACTGAGCTTGAAGACTTTGCTCAATTTTAGGATCTCCACTGAGCATGGTAGAACAGAAGTTTTTCCATTTTTAATCAACTGTAATTACTCCTTATCCTGGGAATGTATACTTTCTGTGATCTAACTGTGACCTTTTTGAAAGTGATCCTTTTTTTTGTGGCAATTGTTCTGTCAAAGAAAAACATCCTCTCAATGGGTGCTTATCTCAGCCACAAAGTGTCAGGGTGGGACACATAGAATCAAGAAAGAGAATGTGACCTTTTGAGTAGTGGTGCTTTATAAAACCAGGCCCCTGAGCCAAGGGCCACAGACAATAAATGTTTTTTAATAGCCCTTAATATACTGTACTATAACTACTGCTAAGCCTAGTCCTTTGTAAGTATCTGAGTGCCTTTTGAACACCTAAATGGGAAGCGCATTGCTAAGGTCATCAAGAAACCTGCCATCACTACCTACTACTGTAAGCTGCTTCCCTTGGGTACTAGCTGAGAGAGTCATGTTGGAAGGCCAGCCAGGTACCCTAGATGGGAGAGGATGCTACTTTCCCAGGGTGAGGCTGACCTGCTTTTGCCCTTGCCATTCCAGCAGTCATCCTCATTTTCATTTCCTGCTGCCATCCTCTCATCATTGCAAACAGTGCTTGGGAGAGAGGACCAGAACTTCTTAGCCTGCTTCAGTTTTTCCTTGACATCAGTAACCTAAGGGGAAAAAAAGAAACAAGAAAAGGATCCATCGATGTATGAATGCAAAACTACCATGTGTGATCCCAGTAGACAGGAGGCCAAGGGAGGAGGAAGGTTGCAAGTTTGAGGTCAGTGGTGGCTCATCTACACTGAGTTTCAAATCAGCCTGGCACATAAAGCAAAACCCTGTTCCATTTTTGTCAGAGGTATAGCCACTGACAAGCTGCCTATGATTATGTAAATAGCCCCTCACTCTTGCTTCTTTAATCAACCCTATTAAATTCATTGAGACACACACACACACACGTAACATAACAAATAGAAAGAGGACTAACTTAGAAGACAACAAAAAAGGGTAATAGGGATACATATCATCAGAACACATTATATACATATTTAAATCAAACAATAGGGCTAGAGAAATGAGTCAGTGGTTAAGAGTACTTGGTGCTCCTAGTACCCACGTGATAGCTCACAACTGTCTGTAACTTCGGTTTCAGAGGATCTGATGCCCTCTTGTGCCCTTTTACTTACCCGGTACACAGGTCATACACACACACATACATGCAAACAAAACACCCATATATATATGAAATAATAATAAAAACTACAAGCAGGCAAATAATGTTACTAACATAAAGCCATCTCAAACAACTAAGCCAAATCCAAACTACTAATAGATATACCTTTTGATCATTTCTAAGTATCTGTGGATTATATGCAACTCACTACTTCAAGTACAGGCTGAAGAAAAATATACAGGTTTTATACTTAGAAATAAATAGTCTCTCAAAGGAATTAATAGCTCAAATGCAAACTCTAAAGGAGCTGCCTGGATCTGCTGTCTACCTCCCTCATGTAACAGCCATCTGAGGTGCACCAAGCCCTATACTCTGCAAACACAGTCTTCTATGCCAGGGTTTTATAGTCTGAACCAAGCATCCACATCACACAGGAAAACTCTACTAGCATTATTCGTCCTCCTTTCACATCAGTATCCAGTCAGGCTTCCTGCTCTATGGTCCCTACTACAACTATGCTAGTATTCCCAGGTTGCCACAGCATGCTGCCATACATGTAATCCTGTCCATTTGTGGTGTGTCAATTCACTGATACCCACAAGTCACTTTTAGACTTTGGAGGAACCTAGCATTTTCTAGCAAGTACTGGATTCCTTAAAGAAAACAAGCTATTATTTGTTTTCTTGCCATCTGTGCATTTAGGGATTGTAAGTTGGTTTAAAAGTATCTAATTATTCTCCCATCATAATATTATTTCCTTTCACTTTATACCACGTGGCTCTCTGCCCTCAATACACTTTAACCTTAAAATCCAATACACTAAAATGCATCAGTGAAGTTTTTGAAATATTTAAAATGCAATGAAGATGGACTGAATCAAGGTTGCTTTTCTCTATAAGGACATTTACTTTGAAAAGGTGATTAAGAAAGAGTAGCCAATGGTAAAGAGATCTTTTTCACCCAGAGGTACTTGTTCATTTGCTGTCTATATACAAGGCGGATGGTGATCACATGTGGACATTTTGAGTATGGCACAAATAATGTAGGGATGTCTTAAATTGATATTATTGGTTTTATTGGCTAAAAGAGTAAAGCCATGCATGACCATAACAAGTTAATGTTATCATATGAAATCAATTCAGGATTTTACATTGTTTAGTCCTCGGCTATTTTGACACCTATTGAACAGCTTAGACTGATGCCCCTCTCCCTTTATTGAGGTCTTTTGAGACCAAGGCCCTGTCTTATTGCTCTGAGCTTCCCCTTGGACATAACCTAATAGCAAGTATATAATAGATGCTCAGTAAACACACAGTGACATTAAAGGGAAGTCAGGAGATGAAATGTGTTACAACCCATTTCCTTGACAATACAGGAACTTTCTGAGAAAGAAAATGAGGCACATTTACTGCCACCCACATATAACTACATTAAAAAGCCAGAATGTAAAAGACTCAAGACTCACACTTCTATGCTTTCCAATGAAAAGTTCATTTTTTAAGCAAATATTTGCAGTTCCTTGCCATTAAACACACCCATCCCTGCTAAAGTGCTCACCAGTCGGTCCAAACTAGTGCCAGCTGCCGTGGTTGGGCGTTGCTCTGGATGATAAGGTCTGAATCGAGCACTGAAGGCACTTTCAGAGATGGAGCGAGAAATTCGTCCAGCTGGGAGAGGCTTGGGAGGTCCACAGCCTTGGAAAACCTGCAGTGGAAGTGTGAGTTTATATTTAGGGATTTACAGGACAAGACAGAAGGCATTTCTAGCCATCCTGCCCAGCATCCTGCCTTCAATACCTTCTGAGACACTTGAACACTATTATCCTGCATGTTCATGATAGCATCAGAAATCTTCACATCGATGGGATCCATAACGGACTCAATGTTAAAAGGACCCTCCAGCCTCTCCGCCACCATCAGCATGGCATCTAATAAGGTTTGGAGAAAAACACAGAGAGTATATCATTAGTTCAGATTTGAGTATCGGTCTTGGCTATTTCATACCCTTTTCTTTCTAGAGAGAAAATAGACTTTTTTTTCAATTTATTCATATTTTCTAGTCATTTCCATAAGTTCAAATTGCATCTGTATATTATGTATCAGTAGTATGCTAAAGTGTGAAGGGGCCAGATGAATTTTCTGTTCTGTGGCAACTCAATCAGGAATCGTCTATCATTGGGATTGTTCAGTCCTTCGAGTGTCAGCCAGCATCCAGCTGCCAACCAGGCCTGTTCTCCCAGATACTTCCCTGGGATCTTTTCCTTTCAGGTTCCGTTTATGAGGCTTGAACACATAAATCAGTTACAATCCTGGCACACCAATTCTTTTCTTTCATTTCGTTTAGTGAGACATTTCAGATCCCTGCGTGCACAGTTGGATAATAGAATTGAAAGTGTTCTGAGGATTCTAATGACTTCAAATAATGAAACTTTGAGACATGCCATTTGGGGGCTAAGAGAAGCTCATTTGCCAATGTGAGGGCCTCGACTGATTTAGTAGTAACACACACACCTTTTTGTAGTCCCGTGAAACCATGAGACAACACACATTGCACAAACATTGTCCATTTGTGGTGTGTCCCTTCACTGATACCTGCAAGTCACTTTTAGCTTCTAGAGGAACCTGGCATTTTCTAGCAAGTACTGGATTCCTTAAAGAAAACAAGCTGTTATTTGTTTTCTTGCCATCTGTGCATTTGGGGATTGTGAGTTGGTATTTTTACCTGATACTTGCACAAAAGTAGAACTCTTGGAAATGAAATCCATCCCCATACCCAAGGCAAAAAAGGATGCAGAATTATAAAACAGTAAACTAAAAAAAAATATTTTTATTATTATTTTTTAAAGACTTATTTACTTATTTTATGCATATGAGTCCACTGTTGCTGTCTTCAGACACATCAGAAGAGGGCATCAGACCCCATGAAGGATGGTTGTCAGCCACCATGTGGTTGTTGGGAATTCAACTCAGGACCTCTGGAAGAGCAGCCAGTGTTCTTAACTGCTGAGCCACTTCTCCAGCCTCCTTTTTATTATTATTAATGTGGGGGGGTCCATCTGTCTGTCTGTCTGTCTGTCTCTCTGTGTATGGATATATACAAATAAAGAGTGGGTGCCTATCGAGTCACAGTTGTCTGAACCCCTGGACCTGGAGTAAGAGGCAATTGTGAGGCGCCTGATATAGGTGATGGGTACCAATGGACCTCTGGAAGAGCAATTAAGGGCTCTTAAAAGCTGAGCCCAACAGTTAACTTAAATGGGGTTTTCTCTTTTACACTCAAGTGCTAATGAATGACAAGCAAAGGAGTTAGCTCTCCATTGTTACTCCTCTAGGTACTTCAATATCAAGAACCAGAAAGGAATATTCTCTTCCAGAAGGCTGGGTGTCCCTTTCAGCTGAACCTCTACCTAAATTTTCTAGTGGGAGGGGGGAGCTTTAACTATCAAAATGTGAACAAAATCAAAGTTGATTATCGACCTTTTATCTTCAACCTACAACAAATGCTCCACAACATTTTAAAGTGTGAGGCCATTTCTCTAAACTACAATTCCGAAGTCACCAACAATGAACAGATTTCTGTGAAGCGCAATATTTTAAAGTAACAGCAAATGAGGTTTCAGACTGCACTGCGGTAAGCACCAATAAAGTGATGCCTCTAACCTTTAAGGAAAGGCTGACAACACAAATATGCCACTGTAGTAGAAGAGAGAGAGAGAAAATGCTTTTGATGTGCTAGCGAAAAGGCGACTTTTGCAGCAAGTGGAGCACAGTGTAAATATGTTCATCACTGTCAAAGTGTCAGGAGCCCCACATGCAGAAAGCACATTCCTTAGCAAGCCAAGAAATAACACTCGCTCCAAATAAAAGTCCTATGAATAGATAATAAACATCTAAAATCAGAGACTTAAATGGGGGGTGTTACATTTTGTACCTACTTATTCCCCCAGTGGTGAGGAAAGGCCAGATTGATGGCTAATGTGCTTGTGAAAGACTGAATGGAAACATAAACCTAATTCTTCTGGCTGTCTGGCGTCTTTGTAAACTTAGAGCTGCTGGCCATACACAAGGACCTGGGTGTAGACGCGAAACCCAGGACTTTGCTGGAGCCGGTGCCATGGCATTGCATGTTGCCCAGCTGAAGAATGCCAGTGAGGATGCCTTCTGCAGGTGGCTCACAGCCCAAAGCCAAAGCTGCCTCTAACTCTGCAGGAAGTTAGGACTGGCCATCTATTGACCAACAGCTGCCGCCAACCCCCCACCCCCTAAAAAGTACCAAGAGGAATCTAAAGACGGCTGGTCTGGCGTTTTATTTTCTTTCTGGTTAATGAAGGAAACAGTTTTCATACGCATGTGATATCATACTTGCTACTGTCTCCCACCAGGAACTGGCTATTGTCCTAGTGAGCAATTCCAATACTACATTCCCACTGGCAGCAAACAACATATGACATTAATAGGGTTGGCTCTGAGTCAAGTGAGTGCTAACAGAAGCACAGTATGTGACAGACAAGTTGAACCTAAGAATAATTTATTCTCTGAAAACAAACTTCTTTTGGGGCTAGTCAAAGGGCCAGCATTTGGTTTGGTTTGCAAATTGAAGGCTTTGTATCAGCCTGTTATAAAAATGAGTTTCCAAAGGTATTTTCTATATTTGGACCCATCCTGGTGAAGACTGGCAAGACTTAGCACTTAGAACCTGTAGGCAGATGTAGCTGTAGGTACAGGGAGAGCCCAGCAGCAAGACTGACTTGGAAAAATCCTTGCTTGGTTTCAGAAAGAGTCAAGTCTGGTCCAAAGACAAGAGCAGCTCAAGGCACTGGTCTAAATGGCCCCTTCCCAACTCACCCAGAAGAGCATCCCTTTCTTGGGAATCAGTGGGAGTGGGAGGGGACAAGTGAGGGTAATTGGGATGAGTATGATCAAATACATTATATGCATGTATGAAAATGTCATATGAAACCCATTATTATGTATAATTAATGTATGCTCATAAAAAACAATGTTGAAAAGGAAGTATTCCCTTCTCACTAAGGAAAGTGATTCCTTTTTTCATTTTGTTTCCAATAAAAATTGACTGAAGAGCTGAATGCAGTTTCCCAACCTAACCCCAAGATGAGATTTTAAAAAAATGAAAATAAAACAAATCCTAGCCAGGCGGTGGTGGCACACGACTTTAATCCCAGCACTTGGGAGGCAGAGGCAGGCAGATTTCTGAGTTCGATGCCAGCCTGGTCTACAGAGTGAGTTCCAGGACAGCCAGGGCTATACAGAGAAACCCTGTCTCAAAACAAACAAACAAACAAACAAACAAAAACACACACAAAAAAACCACAAAAACAAATCCTTCACTATTCAGTAACTGTGCTGTCATTTAAACAGCAAGGAAAAATTCCAGAGAGATGGAGAGAGAGAGACACACACAGACAGGGAGAGACAGAGAGGGACAGAGAGAAATAAACATTTACAGCAGAGGCGTGTTATTGGGACTGAATTGTACAACCATGGAGGAGATTAATTAAACCCTTGTGAAAAATCAATGAAAAAGAACAGGAGATTAACATGTCAATTATGCCTGGCCTTTTAAATCAGCTTATTAGAAATAAAAAGTAGTGTGTCCATTAAAAATATTTACATACAACTGCATACTACACCACTCCAAAATGTATCATTTAAAATAGCTGCAGAAAATCAATTCCAAAATCCCATCCATTTCCACTTGGGTTTAATTTTGTTTCTTCACAGATAGCACATGCAATTTAAAAAATACACTCCAAGAACAGCAGCAACAACTTAAGACTGAAAACATTACTTAAGCCAGCCAGAGTATGTTTCTGATATGCTGTGGGTCTGTAACATCTTAGAAGAGATGTAGAGAAACTTGTAGTTTAATACAAGGATGTGAGAAGGCCTTGGGAGCAGTAACTGCTGGGCAGGATGAAATAACAGAGCACACAGTAGCAAATGCCCCTGTACTGTCCTCAGGGTGCCTAGGTAAGAAAGGAACCAAAGCTTAATCACTGTCACCACAGTTTTATACTGCACGCCAAAGGTGCCCTTGTCCCAAAGAAAAGCCTACTATGTGCAGAAGTTAAATAAAAGCCCCACCTTCTAAGAACTAAGTTTAACCAGCTGTGTGGTACAGTACACCTGTAATTCCAGCCATCTGGAGGCAGAGGCTAGGGGATGGTAAGTTGGAGGCCAGCCTGGGCTACATGACAAGAAACAAAGAAAAAGCAAAACAAACCAACCAACCCAACACTGAGATTTAGGAGGGTAATGTAAGTGAATTACAAATGCGAAAACTGGCTATGGGAGGGCCTAATTGGGGGGTGGTGACCTTAGATGGAGAAGCACCATAGTTTTTATTCCCATAGGAAATTTTGATTTTCTCCCCTGGTTTCATTCTGTATATAAAAGCTTTTTTCCCCATGGTTTCGAGCTCTGAGCTACTTAGGCCACAATTGTGCTTAAGTGCTTAATATTTACATCTTTTCCCTCCAGTGTCTATGTTTAAGAATCTGTGGGAGCCAATTTATTGATGCACTTTCAAACCGACTTAATACGGCAAGTCACTTCTGAGTCTACAAAGGATTTTACGACAACTTTCTCTACCCCCCAAAAAAAGGGAAAGAAAAAAAATTAAGCCCTGCCCCCCACAACAAACAAAATGAACCAAAATAAAGTGAATCCAAGGCAACAGATTACATGCATGCTCCCATGATGTCAATGATTTAGCAAGAACTTGGTTCCTATAAGGACTGCAATTCTGTAAATGTGATTAGGGAGTGAGAGAATGAATTGAATTGGTACACTCTATTCATGTGAGTGATGTTTCATCAGTGCTAGGCTTTGTAAATTTCAATGTTGGCCTTGGAGGTTTCAGGACTGATGTACACACTGGGCACTAAAGTAGATGACTGCCTGTGTTTTCCCAGAAATTGTAATTGCCTTTCTCAGAACCTAGCTAGCTTGCTTAGAGTATGGTCTGGGTTCTAGTAATGTTTTCCTAAGTGGCAGAAACACTCAAAAGTCCTATTTCCCAAATCATCAGAGAAAGACTGTCCACTCACATAAGACGAGTGGACCATGGCTACGTCCCCTACAAAAACAAATCCAGTAATTTTCCACATCAGAGTTCTAATCTGATGATCAAATGGGTATCTGGCCAGTCGGCCAAAGATTTGGTTGCAATGTAAAAGAAATGAGAGAGAAAGAGAGAGAGACAGACAAGAGAGCGAGAGAGAGACAGAGACAGACAGACAGACAGAGGCCGGCAATCAGGCAGGCAGAGACAGGTTGTTGTTACATCAACCTTACATATCAAATAATAATAATAAAAATAACTCCTTCAGGTTCCCCACAAAAGCTCCTGTCACACTAATCTTTTTGAGACAGTCATCTCTCTCACTGTCCTGGAGCACTGTTCTCAGGCTAGGCTGACTGTCTCTACCTCCCAAGTCCTGGGATTACAAGTACACCAGCACACCTAGCTTTTTTTTCTGATTCTGGAGATCAAACATAGACCCTTGTTCTAGCAAAACAAGCACTTTGCCCACTGAGCTACCTGCCCAGCCCAATACTTTCATGGCTCTGTGAAGACTATACATCAGAGGAAATATGAAGAGAGACCTAGCGTGAGGACTAAACCTGAGTGTTCCACCGGGGGGGTGTGTATATATATATATATATATATATATACCTCTGCAACATTAAAAGTCAGTGTATCTAACTGTTTTCTGAAAGAGGACACTGACTTGAAGTACTGAGCTCTCTAACCTCAAAGTACTGAGTACTAGTACTAGTACTAGAGCCAGGACTCTGGCAGATGTCTAACACTAAAATGAATTGAAAATTTCATAGCTGGCAATGACAATAGTCCTTGTGGCCAGAAGTTGAGTCATCTCTAGTAAAACACATACATCAATCACTTGCTTACCTATGAAATTGTTCCACTCAAAATCAAGGTCTCCTTGGTTGGCCAAACAGCCTCTCATGATGTTTGAGCAATAGTTGTAACAGGGCTTCACAGTCACCAGGCCCCGACAGTGAGAGCAATAAATCATCTTCAGCAGCGCATGGGTGCACTGAGCTGTGGGGTTCACCTAATGGGTGACAGGGAAAAAAGAGAGTCATGGTTGAATTAAAATAGATACAACTGACACTGGAGCATCAAACATGAACTTAAAGATGAGCTGATGCTGTTCCCAGTTAGGAAGCTTGCCTCCAATG
>JADRCC010290615.1:0-13165 GCA_019843855.1 Hylomyscus alleni | reverse complement strand
CTCTATCCTTTTTTCTTTTCACAGTTACTTGACTCGTGAGTTATTTTATTTTGTTTTACCTCTTGGCTTCCTGAACTTTTTTGTAGAGTGGATTTTCAGCAAAAGTGTCTCGAGGAGCTAACATCTTTAATGTTTAAAAATTTCTCCCTGTTACTGATCTTCTTAAACAACAATGTGTCTAGCAGCTTAGACATGATCCTTAGAACTCACAGCCATTGTTCCATTGCCCTCTAGCACTAACTACTCATGTGGAGACTTTGCCGCCCCTCTACATTTCCCCTTTGATACGTGACTTGATTTTTCCACCTGGATGCCTGAAGAATTATGCACTTATATTTAAAAACTTATTAAGGCTTTACATAAAATTCAACTTTTTTTTTGCTAGTAGATCTTTTGGTTGCCATCTTTACTCATTTACTTAGTATTTCCAAACAGTTATCACTACTAGAAATAGTTTTATGTTTGAGTACAGTTTCATATTTGAACTATTGCATTGCCTTCTTTGGGAACATTAACCTATGCATGTGATTTTATTTTCAGACATGCAGTTTTTGTAGTCACTTTCTGTATATTTGAACATCAGATGTTGAAATTTTCTTTTTTGTTCTTGTAATATAGAAGTGGGATTTTTGTTAGGTGTAATTTTTATATCGTGTCTACTTACAATTTTGAATTTTTTGCTAAACGGAAATAAACATATGTAGCAATAAAGAAATAGTAAAATGTACAAAATAGTATTTATGAAGGGCATCAAAATTTTTCTATATATTATGTACATGATTGCTAATTTAATTCTCTTGCTTAAAATTATTTTTTGTTTATTTTACTGTTGAGATTATAATTACAACATTTCTCCCTTCCATTTCCTCCTTCTAAATCCCAACATTTATTGCTCCATGCTATCTTTCAAATAATAGCATTTTCAGTTATTTTTATTGCATGTACCCATGTATATGTATAGTCATATATTTTCCTATATATAACCTGTTCAGTCTGTATACTGTTTACATGTATATATGATTTCATGACCATGATGATACCAGATGGTCAAAAACAATGGTTAAGTTATGACAAAGACTGATGAAGTAAGCAAAGCTAGATTTATGATTTTCTAAATAACTTCTGTTAAAATAGAAAGAAATGAGGTATGCCCTGTGATTGGTTTGACCTGTTGCCTGAAACCATATATATGCTGTTTTCTTTGTACTGAAAGGAATCTCAGACTGAGCTGGGACACTTCCTAGACTCTAACAAAACAAAGCAAACCAACCAAACAAAACCCTCAAAAACAAAAAAACTGAACAAGGAAAGCCAATGAGCTCAATCTTGAAGGGTAAAATTTGAGGCTGGAAATAACACATGTGGTGAAAAAGCACCAGAAGTCTGAAAGCCTGAATAGGAATACTCCAGGTTTTTTGTAATATTAAGTCATTCACATATATGGAGAAATGTGAGGAACATGGACCTTTCTCAAAAAAAGGAAAGAAAAAGAGAGAGAAAAAGAAAAAAGAGAAAAAGAAAGAACAGCAAGAAAGCTAAAAACTCAGTAGACTTTAGAAATTATTTGTGTCTATAAACGGTCCCTAATAAAAATTATAAAACTCTGCAAAACTGTGCCTAATTGTTTTAGTGGTTTTTGGTTTGGGGGAGGGCATGTTTAATTTTTTTTTAAAGTACAGTTGTTAACCCATGTACTAGCTGGTTTTGTGTGTCAACTTGACACAGGCTGGAGTTATCACAGAGAAGGGAGCTTCAGTTGGGGAAGTGCCTCCTTGAGATCCAGCTGTGGGGCATTTTCTCAATTAGTGATCAAGGGGGTAGGGCCCCTTGTGGGTGGTGCCATCCCTGGGCTGGAAATCTTGGGTTCTATAAGAGAGCAGGCTTAGCAAGTCAGGGGAAGCAAGCCAGTAAAAAATATCTCTCCATGGCCTCTGAGTCAGCTCCTGCTTCCTGACCTGCTTGAGTTCCAGTCCTGACTTCCTCTGGAGATCAACAGCCAAGTGGAAGTGTAAACTGAATAAACCCTTTCCTCCCCAACTTGCTTCCTGGTCGTGATGTTTGTGCAGGAATAGAAACCCTGACTAAGACAACACATTCCAGGTCTGCCCTCCAACAGTTCCTCATCCCATTCATCCCTCATCTGCAACCCCACCCCACCACACCCACCAGACTTCCCCATTCCCTGGGGCCTCAAGTCTCTGGAGGGTTGGGTGAATCTTCTTTCACTGAGGCCAGACCAGGCAGTCCTCTGCTGCATATGTGTCAGAGGCATCCTACCAGCTAATAATGTATGCTGCCTGGTTGGTGGCTCAGTGTCTGAGAGATCTCAGGGGTCCATGTTAGTTGAGACTGCTGGTTTTCCTATGAGGTTGCCCTCTGCCTCAGCTTCTTCTAGCCTTTACTTAATTCCACCATAGGAGTTCCTGATATCTGTCCATTGGTTGGGAATAAGAAACTGCATCTCTATTGGCTAGAAGCTTGTTGGGCCTCTTGCAGGGCAGCCATGCTGTGCTTCTGTCTCTATTTTAAATAAGAGAAATAGTTTTCCTTTGCACACAGCTCAAGGTAATGTCCTTTATGATAGAAAAGTTAAGGTACCCAGAGCTTGGGGGAGCTCATCATCTTATATCTACTATCAGATGTTAGTAATCAGATCATGTTCTCCATCTTACACAACTCAGGATATCCACACAGGGCATGACTTCGTTACAGTGGAATTAGTTCTTCCCATACCAATGAACATAAGCCATATATGGCTTCACAGGCATAGTCAGAGGCCCATCTTCCAAGTGATTCTTGATTCTGGTGAATTGACAATATTAAATATCACAACAATAATCATACTTCTTTTTCACCTTCAATACAGTTAAACATACCTCCTGAGATACTCAATACTTCTAAAATATTCTAAAATATGTTTTATATTCTACATGACTTCACTCAACTCAAAGCTAATGTAAGAATTGTATGTAATGAAAGTGTGACGTAAGATTCTGCGGTCATATCTTTTCTGTCCGGAGAATATTTCATTGATCATATGGAAAGCTTCAGACTGATTTTGCTGAGATCTACTACCCACCTCACAATCATTTCATAATCACCCTGGGATTTCTACTTGAGAGAAGTGCTTCTCATAGCAGAATCGTGCTTTTCTCCCTCCACTGTTGCTAAATTTAGAGGTATTGCTAGGGTGGTCTTTACTCATTTTCTACCATGGAGTGATTTCCTTTGGCAGGAGTAGCATTGGCCCTCCTAGTTTCTGTCTGAAAGTCACGCCATCTATTTGGAACTACTTCTTATTCAAATTCTGAGGAATAAAACTTCCCTCTTTTTTCTTCTTTGCTTACAGGTTACCTTTTCTGACCCAATTATTATACTGGTTTATCCATAATAGGCTGTCTTGTATGCCTCAGTTCATTGACTATTGCCACATGTTATTCTTATATAAAAAAGTGAGTATCCATATTAACATCTGTGTGGAAAATTATGTAACTTTCAAATTTTTCTAGAGAGAAAGTTTAAGTTTAAGATATGCTGGGAAAGTATTTCCTACAGATATGATGGATTTATAACAGGCCTCAACCTGTGCTCTGTTAATATTTGAATCAAATTTTTGTTTGAGAGCCTATTCTGCATGTTCCAGACTCAGCATTATTCTTTGTATCTACCACACAAAAGTCAGTAATATTCTCTTCCTTATGATGATCAAAACGTTTTCTACACAAACCAATATTTCTTATTAAATAATTTGAAGGCTAACATTTCTGTGAAATGATTCTATTTCAAAATAATTTAATAACACTAAATATTAGAATACATATTCTCATAGAATGGGTAAATAATAATGCTCAAATATCTTTTTATCCCTCTCAAGACATAATCAATTGATAATAGTCATGAGGTAGATATCAAAGTGTAATATCATTCTAAGTTTTACTTACTAAGAGACAGAACAATGACTCTGCCTTCTAATTTCTAGCTTCTAAGATCTTGAAAAGTTTATGTATTTTGAAAACTAGAGGTGATACAGAATGGCTAATGGAGATCAGAAGATAATTTTCAGGAGTCTCTTCTTAACATCTGAGTCCTATGGATTAAACTCAAATCATCAGGCTTAGTGGCAAATGTCTTTACCTACTGAGCCATATGCTTGAACTTAGCCTGTGATGCTATTAGGTGGCGGAAGAAATTTTTAGAAGTTCTAGGTGGAAGAAAATTCAGTCAGTTGGGATATGACCTTCAAAAGAATATTGAAACCCTGGCCCCATCCCGACTCTCTTTGCATCATGACTGCTATGATGTGAGTTGCATCCTTTTAAATGCTTTCTTGGCCACGATGCTTTCCCTTGAAATGAGTACTTAAAATATAGGACAAAGCAATCTTGGAAGGAAAGTGAATGTTCAAGTTTCTTTTTTCTTCGAAGTTGATTATTTCAAATACTCTGTAATAGTGCTTAAAAGTCCACAAAGTTTCTTGATGAAGTAAGAGAAAATAAAGATTACAACTGCAACCAAAGATTACAACATACACATTAAGTTAATCTACAATTTATAATCAATGATAGAGAGATTATCTTTGAGAAAAGAGATACAGATTAAAAGACTTTGTTTTTGGTTATTCTAGTTTATTCAACTTATCAAAATCTTTGCTAGCCATTTCTATTGACCAATTTCTGCTAGTACAATTTCAGATAAGTACATTTGATCACTGGCATAAGTAGGTGGCATGCCTTAATCCTACAGAATCATGTACAGATTAGATGCTGACAGACCTTATACCAGTTTGTCAGTGGCTTCAGATAAAAAGATTAAGAGAACAATCAAAGGTAAGGAAATGGACACATTGTGTATAAACTCGTGTATTATTTACTTTTCTCTTTCTGTGATAAAACACCATGACTAAGTCAACTTATAGAAGAGTTTATCTGGGCTTACAGTTTCACATGTGTGGTGTTCATCATGTAGGTAAAGCATAGGGGTAAGAAGCAGTCACAGAGGCACAAGTTGAGATCTTATATCTTTAACCTTATGAACAAAGCATAGAGAGAAAGAGCAGGGGTGGGCACAAGAGCACTGAAAAGGGCACCAGGCTTTGACATGTCAAAGGTCACCCATGGCACCATACTTCCTCCAGCAAGGCCACAACACCAAGACCTCACCAAACAGTGCCACCAAATAAGGGCCCCATGTTTAAATATATGAGTCTGTAAGAGAAATTCTGATTCAAACCACCACAGCATCTATTTAGCTGTTATTCAGCTATGAAAGTACATTAAAATGGAGACAATTTATATGTAGCTGGGGGCTAGGGTTGGCAGGAAGTTTGTTCAGAAATGAGTTTCAAGGTCCATGTACTCAGCACTTGGCTGATACATGGCAGAAAATAGGATAACTAATACTGACCAATTAGCTCAAGTTCTAGGAATTCTGCATTTTTTAAAAAGTCATTTAGGCAGGTAGAAGAACATCTGCAAGCTCCTCGCTGAAAAGAAGAGCCTGCTTGCCATTCATGCCTGTCTAAATTTTATTGAGAGTCTGCTCTGAGCAAGTGTGATGTAGGTATCTAAAGGCTGTTGGTAATTGAGAACAGTTGGCTGCATAGTGAATGAGACCAGGGGACCGATTATCTTGGCAGAGATATTTCATCAACACCTGTTGTGCTTTATAAGTTCCACATTTGCTTCTTAATATTTCTGCTCCTCCTTTGCTGCTGATCTGACACCTTTCATAGCACATTTGCAGCAGAGCATTAACTTTGCTTCATATTCGAATCTCTTACTTCATGTGCCTAGCAAACAGATAACACAACATTTTCAAAATATGTTGAGTGAGCTAACATGATTCATTTGGTTCCTGCTTTAGTATTTGCACTTTCTGAGAGCTAGGATTGTATCTTAAATGACTTTTCCTTTTGTATGTGATAGGGTTTAGATCTGGTGAGGAGCAGTAGTGCTTTAAGTGTGTGGTTCAGTCAGCCTTAGCAGTGCCACCTGGGAATGCAAATTCTTCCGCCTCAGTCCAGAGTTAATGAATCAAGACCTCCAGGGGTCAGACTCAGCCTTCTGTGTTTTAAGTGTGCCAATGGATTCTGGCACGCTTTCAAATCTGAGAACAACTGAACTTGAACCTTGCTATTGAAAGCATAGTTAGAAGGTTTATTGGGAACCCAGAATTGTGGGCCAAACTCCAGAATGAATTACTCATCCTTTGCACATGAATCAGTTGTGTTATAGTTTAAATTTAAGAAGCTCTGTTTGAAACTCATACTTGAATTCTATTGACTAGGATTTCTTAAGCTTTAACAGAGACTTGGGCCTCTTATTAGTATTCTTTAAGAATTTATTAAACATAATATGCATTAAACATACAGACTGAATAGCAACTTGTGCCTTGGTATTTTATTTATTCATTGCTTTAAGTATGTGTGTGTGTGTGTGTGTGTGTGTGTGTGTGTGTTTAACTTTCTTGTATATGCATGCACTATGTGTATGCAGTGCCTGTGGAGGGCCAGAAGAGAACATTAAATCCCTAAGATTGGAGTTAGACAGCTGTGAGCTACCATGTGGTTGCTGGGAAACAAACCCTGGTCCTTTGAAGCAGCAGCAAGTTGGCTTAACCACTGAGCCATCTCTTTAACCCCAACCCTTGGTATTTTAAAGCTTCCCAACATAAATGTAATAGGAGACTAGGGCTGAGTTCACACGTTAAGAAAGGAAAATTTTAAAAGGAGCCAAAATAATAACACAATCTCTTGAGTTCTTAAGAGTTTTATTCTTTGAAATTTTAGATTTTTTTGTTCTTATAAGTCTGTTTTCAATTGTTAATTATGCATGCCTTCTCCTGCCAATATGGACAGTAACCACATTCACAATTAGGATATTCTCAGTGTGTTATTTTTCAGAAGATTCTCTGAGAGTTCCTTTCTTATAGGTGCCAAGAATTTGAAAAATTTTATCTGTTCAACTTCATTAATATTTAGTGAAGTGCTTAGATTAAATTGGGCTGATCATCAAACAGGTGCAAAGAGACCTGCTTAACAAACAGGATATTTCTATAGCATCAACATAGTGATGTTCTTTGTAGAAAAATAAATATGATTTGGTTTGTATTCATGAAGCACATTTTCTCTGTTGGCCCAGATGTTGATTACCAACACTAGAATTGAGAGGAGCAATCTAAAAACCTGGATGGAGATCTAAAATGTTTGTTGCAAATGAAAAATATTTGTGGCTCAAAATATAAGAAATGATATACTGTTTGGCCCCCTGACACAGGTAATAAGCATCAAAATATCAGTCTAGATTATACTGCTTACACAGAATAAACAAAGAACATCAGTAATTCAATTTATGTGCTTAGAAAACTGTGCCACTGATATCGTTACTCATGGAGGCTGTTGGGCTAAAAATGAACTGCAATGGGGCAGGGAGATGGTTCAGTGAAATGTTTACTATGCAGTGTATGGACTCAAGTTTGAGTCTTAACCACACATTAAAAACACAATTGTGGTGGTGTGCATCTTTAACTCCAGTGCTGTGGGAAATAGAGGTGGATCTCAGAGGTTCATCGGTCATCCAGTCTAACTGTTAATGAACTTTGGTATGATTGTAAGAAATAAAGACTGCAAATGTTAGACTCTGACCTCCACATGTATACACACACACACACACACACACACACACACACACACACACACACACACAAAACAGATACAAATGCTACTCACACTTAAGAAATTGAACTTAAATCTACAAGTTAACAGTGGCTTTTAAGGATTGTAGCCCTTAGACAATGTTGACAGAAATGTAAAATTATACAGTCCATTTAGAAAACTTTAATATTTACTCAAAATATTAAACATAAAACCATGTAATTCTACTCCCAAATACATAAAACACTTTGTAGAGTGTTTGTCTAACATTTGTGAAGCCACAGATTCAACCTCTCAGCAACCCAGCAATGGGATAGGGAGGGAGACGGATGGAAGAGAAAGAAGAGAAGGAGGGAGAGAAAAAAACATGATCACAAAATTTATTCCATATTCATATTAGTAATATTTATATTGTCTGTATGAGTGTTTTGCATACATGTATATCTACAGTGCCAGCAGAGGCCAGAAGATGGTAGCAGATCCCCTAAAACTGTTGTTACAGATGACTAGAAGCCTCCATGTGGGTGCCGAGAATTGAACCTGGGCTTCTGGATGACCTCAGTGCTCTTAACTGCTGAGCTAATTCTCTAGACCCCAGCAGGAATATCCATAATGGCCCAAATGTAGTACAACCGGAATATCCACCTGCAGAACCAAAACTGGTATATTTTTACAATGAAAGATTATTCAACTATTAAAGCATAAATTATTGCTTTATGAAATACATGAATAAGTTTTGCAAATATGAAGAGACTATAGTATATGATTTCATTTACATAAAGTGCCCAGAATTAGATAGAAGCTGTGACTTGAAGAATAGAAGTGGTGTAGAGTTAATTTTCTTTAGTAAAGATATTGTGGAGTTGGATGGGACTATGTAAGATTTAGCAGGGATAAATGTTTATTTTTATGTCAAATTTCAAGTAATGAATGAGAGTAAAGTTGTAAAGTTCAAGTCAGGTTTAAACTGAATTGAAATGGGAGGAATAACTAAATAAAAATTTCACTGATATCAACAAAATATCTGTCCTTTGAGGCTATTGTATAAAATTAGTAATTTGAACTGTAATTAGTAATATTTCTTTACAATTTCTGCACTTCTACATTCTATTTGAACTGACATTTGATATTTTTTGGCAGGCTTAAATACTCCAGGTAAAACAGATTGTGTGAAACAAAAAATATTTCTCTACAGGAAACTGTGAAGTTATATGATTTCCTTTGTGAATTACCATAGTCAAGACTAATTAAATTTCACTAAAAACGTTCAACTCAGTAAATCTAAAATATCTTTTTTCAGCAGTTTTGTGCTTTAGAAATGTTAGAGTTTAGTGTTGAAATTTTCCCTCTAACATCACTCCTGGCATGATAGTTACAGAGCTGAAATTTGGGGTTGTGAAGAGAGAAGCACAAGTTTTACTTTTCCTCTTCCTATTTTCCCATTTATCTTGGTCCTCAAATTGCATATTTGGATTAGTCCAAGATGAGCTATCAATTGGCTTACATCTTATTGTGATGGAATTGAATTACAGATAAGTATATAAAAGTAACACAAGGATTTATTGGAGAGAAGACCACCTAGCTAATGCTGTTTACATGGAAAAGTCTACAGAAATGTGTGGAATAAGGTTATGTTGGAAACAAATTGGTAAGAAAGCTAGTGCAGTGGCTGAAATATACTTGGCCCAGATTGTTGCACTACTAGGATGTGTGGCCTTGTTGGAGGAAGGGTGTCACCCTCCTCCTACCTGCCTGGAAGACAATCTTTTTCCTGGCTACCTTCAGATCAAAATGCAGAACTCTCAGTTCCTTCTCCAAGACCAATGCCATGCTTCCTTTCATGGCAGTAATGGATAGAACCTCTGACACTGTAAGCCAGCCCCAATTAACTGTTGTTGCTTATAAGAGTTTCCTTGGTTATGGTGTCTCTTCACAGCAATAGAAACCCTGAGACAGCTAAGAATGTAACAAGTCATGTATTAAAGGACTTACTTGGGCTCTTCTAAATACAAGAACTTTAGGTTACTGCTGATACGCACTGGTCAATTGTTATACATAATAATATAGTCGATTTTCCACATTTTCTTGAGAAAGTGTCTCACTGTGTAGCCCTGGCTAGCCTAGAACTCAGAATGTAGATGAGGCTGGCCTTAGAGTCACAGAAATCCATGTCTTCTGCCTTCTGATTGCTGAGATTAAAGGTGTGCTCCACCTTACCTGAGATATATATATATTTGCATTTGCTCACTTCTAATTGATAGAATTCTGGAAACCCAGAATTGGTTATGTAATAAGTAGTCATGTGGATATAGTGCTTTTGGTGCTAAGTGTTAGTTTAATGGAGCCTAAAACAATTTCTGCCGATGGGGCAATTGAATTGGAAGCATTCATATAATTCTAATTAAAATGTATATAATCAATTATTGTTTTGAATTTTATAAGTTGAGTTTTGTAGAGCACAGCCATGGAGAATAGAAGTTGTGAATGTTTTCTGCAGAGCTAATATTTCAGCTTTGATACTGGGACATAAGCATTTATATGTTGCAGTGATTTGCATATTCATTTTGTATACTCAAGATTAATTTGGATTTATGTTCAAGTGTCTTTTATTTGGCTTGGGGGAGTTGGGGCAATAATGTTATAGCTAAAAGCTTGTACAAAAATAAGAGTTGGCCAGAATTTATGCGACACTAATGAACATGGTAAAGGTGAAGGAAATGAGAAAGTACTTAAAATAGATCTCACATACAGTATTTATTGTGCATACATTTAGGCTCATGGTATTGAAAACTGGGTGATTTTATGTAAAAATTTTAAACTCAGTATATTAGTGCTTTTGTTACTGTAATAAAATAACATGATTAAAAGCTTCTTTTGGAAGAGGGAGTTTATTCAGGATTATGGTTACAAAGGATAAGAATCCATTGTTATACGGAATCATGATTCTAAGCAGCAGCTATGACATAAGAACAGTAAGCTGAGAGCTCATATCTTCACATGTGTACACAAGGCAGAGTGAACTGGAAATGGTAAAAGTTTTAAACTCTCAAAGCTTGCCTGAGTCACATACTTCCTCCAGCACAAGCTTATCAAAGAATCTCTTTGGTATGACCTTGGCTATGCTTTTCACTACCATAATTACTGTATCCAAAACAAACAACCAAACCCCCCAAAACAAACAAACAAACAAACAAACAAACAAACCCGGCAAGATAGCTCAGTGGGTAAAGACCTTTGCAGGGCATGCCCGATGAGCTGAGTTCATTGCCTGAAACCCAAAGAGTGGACAGAGAGCCAACTACACAAGGTTTTCTTGTGACTTCAACACGTGCACAGTGGGATGGACACACATATGTACAAACATTAATAATAAATCACTCCATAGTTTTGTGAATCTTTTTTCTTTGTTTTATAAAACTATATTTTAAGTGAATAATACCATTCCATTTATTTCTGTAGGTAACATTTATGTTATTCCTTTATCTTATTAATATGGGTTGTGATCTGTGAAGTCTTCACTTTTAATACTCAAAATGCATTGTTAACACTAAACTTTATTTTCTATATTTTTAAACATTTTATTTACAGCATAATGGTATATTAACAGTCCAGTGTAGGAATTATCTAATTCATGCTAATTAATATTTAGCACATTTTACAGACATTATTTTAAATATCCACATATTGCATTTTATGCAATATAATTACATGTAACAAGTTTTGAATTCTCTTCATACTTGTAGTACTGGCAAAAAATGAGGTTTTTTTCCTTTTATAAATAAATTTATTTTTTTATTTAGTCACTTTACATCCCAATCACTGGCCTCCTCCCAGTTACCCCCTCCCCCAATCCTCCCCCCACCCCCCCCCCCCCTTCTCTGAGAGAATGGAGGCTCCCCCTAGGTATCCCTCTACCCTGGTACATCAAGTCTCTGCTGGTCTAGGCACATCCTCTCCCACTGAGGCTAGATAAGGCATCCAAGGTAGAAGAACATATTCTACAGACAAGCAACAGCTTTTGGGATAGCCCTTGTTCCAGTTATTTCAGACCCATATAAAGACCAAGCTGCACATCTGCTACATATGTGTGGAGAGCCTAGCTCCAACCTGTGTATGCTCTTTGATTGGTGGTTTAGTCTCTGAAAGCCATAAGGGTCCAGGTTAGTTGTTTCTGTTGGTCTTTCTGTGGAGGCCCTATCCCCTTCGGGGCCCTCAATCCTTCCCCCAACTCTTCATGGATGGAGTCCCTGAGTTCCCTCTTCAACTCTTGGATGGAGTCCCTGAACTCCATCCAACGTTTGGCTGTGGATCTTTGTATCTGTCTGAGTCAGCTGCTGGGTAGAGCCTCTCAGAAGACAGCCTGGCTAGACTCCTCCTGTTAGATATAATGTTTGACAGTGCCTTTCAGTAAAAGTTTTTCTGTTATGGAATCAAGAAGTGCCTGCTGCACCCTGGGTCATCTAGCTTCCACAGGACCAAGAGGCTCCCTTTCCAGTGAAGCCTGATAAGGCAGACCTCTGCTGCATATCCAGCTGGAGCCATTGGTACCTCCATGTGTATTCTTTGGTTGGTGGTTTAATCCCTGGGAGCTTGGGGCGGGGGGAGCTCTGATTGGTTGATACTGTTGTTCTTCCTATGGAGTCGCAAACCCCTTCAGCTCCTTCAGTCCTTGCCCTAACTTCTCCATTGGGGACCCCTTACTCAATCTAATGTTTGGCTGTGAGCATCTGTATTGGTCAGGCTCTGGCAGAGCCTCTCAGGGACAGCTTTATCATGTTCCTGTCAGCATGCATTTCTTAGCATCTGCAATAGTGTCTGGGTTTGGTGTCTACAGATGGGATGGATCCCTAGGTAGGGCAGTCTCTGGATGGCATCTTTAGAGTCTGCTCCATACTTTGTCCCTGCGAAGGATATCTTTTAATTAACTGTCATAATCAATCTTAGTAATTCAATCACACTTTAAAATACATTTGTTACCTCTTTCTATGGTGGCCACTTTGTCTTTTAAAGCATTGACTCATATTTCTCAGAATAAATACTGTCTCTTTTATAAATAACACATTTCATCCTAGTAGAGGTAGTGGAAGAGAAAAGTTATTAGGAAGTGGACCTGTTCAGCAATAGTTCTTTAGGGACAAGTTTGATCTTCTTTGGTAGCAGCTTAATCCTGTAGCAAACACCAAATATGATTCAGTAGCTGTAGACACCAGGCAGATGCCATCCAGTCCTTTCAGCAAGCAGTCACCAGGCAGCTGTGGTTCACGCATGAAGAAACCGCCAGACTCGCCAATTGACCTAAGGCAAGGCTGCTGAGGCAGCAAGCTGCCTCAATGGCAGCATTACTTCAAGTTGAGCTCAACAATGCTATCTATGTAAGGTAAATCAATACATGCTTATCTTTAGCGAAGTAGCGAGGTGGAGCAAACCAAACCAATGCTCAGTGCCCATTTTTCACTCTCTGGGGGTCATATTTATTCTCCTTCATCACGGGTCCTTCTGCGTGTTTGCTATATC
>JADRCC010290072.1:0-15982 GCA_019843855.1 Hylomyscus alleni | reverse complement strand
AAAAAAAAAAAAAAAAGCAAGATTAGGAAAATAATTTAGGAAACAGTAGCTGAGAAAGAAAATAACCAGGAAAATGAAAGACTTGTAAAATAAAAATTTTAAGACATTAAGAAAACAGAAAGTTGAAGAGGACTTATCTTTTGAGAGTTCTGTTTAGCCCTATACTCCATTTTCAAAATAGTGCTATTTGATTTGTTTTTTGTTTTTTGTTTTTTCAAGACAGGGTTTTTCTGTATAGCCCTGGCTATTCTGAAACTCACTCTGTAGACCAGGCTGGCCTTGAACTCAGAAATCCACCTGCTCTGCCTCCCAAGTGCTGGGATTAAAGGCGTGTGCCACCACTGCCCAGCACTATTTACTTTTTTGATTCTAACTTCTTGAGTTCCTTATATATTTTGGATATTAGCTCTCTATTGGATGTAGGGTTAGTGAAGACCTTTTCCTAATCTGTTGGTTGCCGTTTTGTCCTACTGACAGTGTCCTTTACTTTACACAAGATTTACAGTTTTATGAGGTCCCATTTGTCAATTGTTTATCTTAGAGCATAAGTCACTGATGTTGTGTTCAGGAAATTCTCCCCTGTGTCCATGTGTTCCAGGCTCTTTCCTGCATTCTCTTCTATTATATTCAGTGTATCTGCTTTTATGTTGAAGTCCTAGATACACTTGGACTTGAGCTTTGTACAAGGATATAAATATGGATTAAAATGTATTCTTCTACATGAAGACTGCCTGCTAGACCAGCACTATTTGTAGAAGATTCTTTCTTTTTTTCACTGTATGGTTTTGGTTTCTTTTTCAAATAATTCAAGTGTCTGTGGGTATGTGAGTTTATTTCTGGGTCTTCAATTCTATTCTATTGATCTGTCTCTGTAACAATAACATGTAGTGTTTATCACTATTACTTTGTAGTACAGTGTAGGTCAGTGATAGTAAATTCCCAGAGCTACCCAAAGAATTTCGAACAGAAAAATCTCAAATGACCAAGATGCACTTAAAGAAATGTTGGATACCCTTAGCAACTAGGGAAACATAAATCATGATGATTCTGTTATTTTACGTTAGATCAATCAGAATGGCTAAGATCAAAAGTTTAAATGATAGCACATGCTATCAAATATAGGTGAGATGGAAACTCCCCTCCCTTGCTATTGTGAGTGCAAACTTTTAAACCTACTCTGGAAATCAATCTGAAAGGTCATTAGAAAATTATAAATACCTGAAGACCCAGCTATATCGCTCCTGGGCATATACCAAAAAGGTGGTATACCATACACAAGAACACATGCTCTATGTTCATATCTCATTGTTGGGCACCAGTCCCTGACACTATTAATGCTATGTTGTACTTGCAGATAGGAGCCTAGCATGGCTGTCCTCTGAGACGCTCTACCAGCTACTTAGTGAGACAGATGCAGATACAGCCAGACATTGGACTGAGGCTAGAAACCCTAATGGAAGTGTTAGGTGAAGGATTGAAGGAACTGAAGGAGATGGGAACTCCATAGAAAACTGAAACAACATCTTCAACAACTGATGCTGGGTGACAGCAAATGGAACAATCCAAGCAGATCAATACTTTTTATTCTGCACAAAATTCAACTTTAAGTGGATCAAAGACTTGAACATGAGATTAGATACACTGAACCTGATAGAAAAAAATTAGGGAATACCCTCAACTCATTGGCACTAGAAAAGACTTTCTGAGCAAAATACCTTTTGCATAGGTACTATAATAGCAATTAATAAATGAGAAACCAAAATTCAAAAAATAAAATAAATAAATGGGATCACATGAGATAGAAAAGTTTCTCTCCAGAAAAAGACATCATCATTAGGGCAAAATGGCAGCTTACAGAATCCAGAAAGATTTTTACCAACCACATGCATAATAGAAGGCTAATATCCAAATTTTGTAAGGAACTCAAAAGGCAATATCAAAATATAAAAACACAGTGTAAAGATAATTTTTTAACTGGATATAGATCTAAATAGAGAACTCTCAGAAGAGGAAACTCAGTTGACTGAGGACCATTTAAACAAATGTTCAAAATCCTTAGTCATCTGGGGGATGCAAATCAAAACAACTTCGTGATTTCATCTTTTACCAGTCAGTATGACTAAGATAAATAAAACAAAATTATAGCTCATGCAGGCATGATGTGGAATAAAGGAAACACACTCATCTGTTGCTGGTGAGCTTGCAAATATGTACTGCCACAAAGAAAGTCAATGTGACAATTCCTCGGGAAAATGGAAACAGATCTACCTCAAGGTCTAGCTGAAGCACTTCTGAGCACCTGTCCAAACATGCTTCCTACTACTGCAGAAACAATTAATAGCTCAAACATGTTCACTGCTGCTTAATTCATAATAGCCAGAAATTGGAAACAGCCTAGATGTCCGTCAATGGATTAATGGATAAAATAAATATAGTACACTTATGTAATGGGATATTACTCTGAGGTTTAAAAAATGAAATCAGGATACTCACTGATAAATTGATTAATAGAAAAAAATCATATTGAGTGAGGTAACTCAGATCCAAAAAGATAAATATGCTATTTGCTTATATGTAGATGTTAGATGTTAAACCAAAGATAAGATATGTACAATCCATAAATCACAGAACTTTGGTATAGAGAAAGGAAATATTATAGAAGGAAAATAGAATAGTTATGGAATTATGAAGAGAGTCAGGAATGTAAATATCAAACAAGGATGAGGAAGTAAGAGGGGGACCATGACGAGAATATAGAGGACAGTTAAAATTAAGAGGACAATATGTATGAGCAATGTTGTACAGTATGTATTAATGCAGCACTAGTACTGTATTAGGTACAATTTGTACAGTAGTATGTATTACCAAATACAGTATGAAGGTGATCTAAGTAAAATCTAAGCCAAATGACAAAGGACACAAAGGCACAACTAAATAATTCTCATTATCAAATAAAGCTGCAGGACAAGGAATTGTTTACATCTAATAAAGCTATTGATCAAACAGATCTCAAGAGATTTCCCCAACAGCTAGGATGTCTCAAAGACCACAGTTCACTGTCTGCACACTGACAGCAAGGACACATTGCTTAAGGCAAATCCTTCACAATTCATTCAATATAGAGAAGATGGGCTAATGCCTTACATAGAACATCACCATTACTTAATAGTCATCTTGGTACTAGTAGGTTCTCTGCAGGCTACCGAAGGAGAAATATCAACAATAATTCATCTGTAAACCCTCTGATATACACTGGTATTCTATCTTGCAAGAATGACATGACATTGTTGGAGCAGTCAATCAATATCTGATTTGACTTAAGGAACACTCTGGGAGAGGAATTCGTGGGAGTGGGGGGAACTGTACTCTGAATGGATTACAGAAAATAAATCTTTTTTCAATAAAATGGAAATAAAAAATGGTTTTGAAATTTGTTGGAAAGGCCAAAGACCAGTTGCATGGAGGGACTAGAGTTGGATCTGTACATACATACATATATATGATCATGTGAATATATATGGATTTACATATTTTCATATAAAACTCTATAGGGAGAAAGTTATAGATAGATATACATATATAATATAGATATATGTAATTTTAAAGTATAAATTTAAGCATTTATATAAGCTTTATATAAGACTAGAAGTCTATATGTGTTTCTACATTTGGATTTCTGACATAATCCATGTGATGTGATAAAACCACAAATTCATGTTTAAGAATCTTATGCACCTTTTAGAGTAATGAAAGGAAATGTTTGGTCCTTTGGAAGTAGCTGATATTGTCATGGAAATCACATATTTTGTCTTATTAAAAAATGTAAAGCATCATCTTGCCACATTATTGTTTAAGAGTTTCAAGATATATTCACATAAAATCCAGGGTCTTATATTCCAATTGTAATAAACCGTAGCAATCAAAATACTCATGGTCCTTTCCTAGCCTATGAAACTACAAACTTTATAAGATGAAGACTTACTTGACCATAGATGATTTTTCTGTAAATTTTTAAATCCATATAGCCCATAAGAGTGATTAAGAATGTAACTGTTGCCATTTCTCTTACTGTAAGAATACTTAAGTCTTACTTCAAAAATTATCCTTATTTTTTTCAGTTCTGACATGTTTAAGAGGAAACACATAATGTGGATTAAATAATTGTTCCGTATTTACAATTATGAAGTAGGCAATGAAATACCATGTAATAATAGAAATATGGAATATGATCAAAATCAGTGTGTTAAAGCAATAGAGAAAAATAACAAAAGAAGCAAACTTTCTGAAGAATAAAATAATACTGAAAGAAGAATTAGAATGTCTCTTAAAGACATTTAAAGAATGTGAAGACACCTAATGTCTTAGTTACTTTCCAATTGTTATGAAGAAAAAAATTACCAAGACTATTGGCATCATGTTTTATTACACACTGTGTAAAGTTTACCCTTTACACAGTGTATAATAATGTTATAATGTTATTCAAATGCTGATTTCTCTCTCCTCATATATTGTTTCAATCCATCACAGCATTGTAATGCTTATATCAAAAAAATCTACGTCTGAAGTTTGTGTAAACAGTTTTTACCATTTACTCTCTGCCTTGTCAATAAACCCTGATTACCCAGCACTGAAAAATAAGAAAGCCCTCCCTAAGTGTTAACTCTGAGGGCAATATAAACAACATATATTAATTAAAAGGAGTAAATTAGTTTCCATATAGTACATGAGATTGAAGTTAAAAATTATATAATCTCTAAAAAGAAGTTCTTATATTTATTCAAAATATATGTTTGACTTTCCTAAAAATAGGTTCTAGTTAAACATACATCAGAAAAAACATGAAGGAAATTAAATCTGTAGACTGATGAATTCATAAATTCGATTGTTAATAGTAAATGAAAACTTTGAATATTGTAAAAGAAACATCTAAATCAGCAGAGTTCTGCACAGTAGTTCTTTATATTTCTTAACTACAAGAAACAAATTTTCTCTGTGTCTCTCTGCTTTATAATACAGGAATATTACGACCTGGATTTTTATAACTCCCTTGTTATACAGAAGTTGATGTTCAATAAATGAATAATTCTTAAATTGAATTTTAGCAACTGTAATCAAAAGTTTAATCTTGAACTGCTTTCAATTTTTTTTAAGAAGCATGTTATCCAATATTGAATTATATGAATTTCAACGAATCTAAGCGTTTACCTTTGAAGGTTTGAATTAGCAAGCCACATATTTAAGAAAGCAGTTTAACGATATTTATAATGATGATAAGCAATAATAAAAACTTATAATATTCCACAATGATAAAATAAATTTGCACATTTGCCTCCTCCCCCTCCATAAAAAAATAAAGGCCACAGAAAAGATGTACTTGTGAATGAAGTTCTGAAGGACTGTGCTTTTAATAAGTGTGTGAGAAATAGCCTGTAACATATATTAGAGCCCGAATGGCACTACAGAGAGCAAAACAAGTCAGCAACTTATACCTACATTTGTGGACCAGGACATTCCCTTTTCCAGGTTCAAGAACAAAGAGGACAATGTGAACAGCTGGCTTTGATGAGGAATACAGTATTTCTACTCAAAAGTATAATACTGTCCCTCACAGATCTCAATCCCCATTAAATGAACTAGCTGCAGCCCATATGGTGGCTATGCTTAAGAAGGGGATTCGCTGTGCCTGTCTCCTATCCCAGAGCTCAGGCTTCATTAACTGAGAACTAAAGAATTCAGAGCCCATCTCAGTGGAATAAAACTGCTGCAAAACTCAGACCATCTTTGAGAACAGAAGCCCTGTACTATCTCACTCCAACTCCCACACATGGTAGCAGAGGAGACAGAAGCCATTGGAAATCATACAGATCTAGCAGTGAAGCTGGGATTCTAGCACTCTTACCTGAACAGGGCCTGGAGAGGGAGAGACAAGTGGTTCAGATCAGCAAAGGAGGATTCATCCTCAGGGCCTTAGAGAACCAGAGTTCCTCATCTTCTCTACGCTCATCTCCAACCACAGAAGAGCATTGCTCTAAGGGACATGCATACCTGTCCCTCCATTTTGTTAATGATGGGAATTCTATAAGCCTATTGTCACTGAAATAATAACGGTGTGACGCTTCATTAGGGAAAAGCTAGCCTTAGCAATGCCCAAAGATGTGTCCTCTGTGATCCGGATTCCCTGCATCGCCACTCCCATTCCCATAAAGGAGCCACAAAGTGAGTGGCCCTACCCAAACTTTATTGTACCACACCTAATTGGGACACTAGACTGCTTCTCCTCAAACACAGATAGACTCGGTGATCCTGTTCTGCATTTAAAGTTATTGATTAAACCTGAATATATTTATAGAGATTACACTCATAGGGCATAAGGTACATCAGATAGTCTTCCAAAATGCTATCCTAAAGGAAACCTTTAGTATTCTCTGTGAAAACCAGATTATAAAGGAAGTTTATTCAAGTTACCAAGATAAGTGGAAACACACTCCAATTAAAATAAAAGTTCATTTTCAACAATAAGCTTAAAGATTAACATTTGGAAATAAAATGTGAAACACAAAGAATAAAATATACAGCAAAATAAACCATTTAGAAATTAAGAAATAAAATAGTTCTGAACAGATTGAAAACCTGAGAGAAGTTGCAATCACAAGCAGGACTTCACAAGAAATGCTTACACGAGTCCTAGTCAGGGAAATGAAAGAAACGTTCCCCAAAGTTAATTTACCGTCCAGGGTGGTTTTAGCTATCCTGAGTTTTTTGGCTTTCCATATGAAGTTGGTAGTTGCTCTTTCAAGGCCTATAAAAAATTGTGTTGGAATTTTAATGGGAACTTCATTGAATGCATAGATTTTTTTGGTAAAATGGCCATTTTTACTGTTAATTCTACCGATCCACGCAAGATCTTCTGATATAATCTGTGATTTCTTTCTTCAGAGACTTGTGATACAGGTTCTTGTCATACAAGTCTCTTGCCTGGTTAGAGTTATGCAAAGATATATTATATTATTTGTGGCTATTGTGAAAGGTGGTGTTTCTCCAATTTCTCTGATATGAAGGAAGGCTACTGATTTCTTTGATTTAATTTTGTATCCTGCCAAATTGCTAAAGATGTTTCTCAGCTGTAGAAATTCTCTGGCAAAAATTTTTGGGTTGTTTATGTATACTATCATATCATTCACAAATAGCAATAATTTGACTTCTTCCTTCCTTCCTTATATCCCCCTTGATCTCCTTTTATTGTTTTATTGCTCTAGCTGGAACTTCAAGTACTAGGCAATAGCTGGGAAGAGCATGGCAATCTTGTCTTGTCCCCAATTTTAGAGGAATTACTTAGGTCCACTTTCTCTCTGCTTAATTTTATGTTGTTTATGGGCTAGCTGTATATTGCTTTTATTATGTTTAGGTATGCACCTTGTATCCCTGATTTCTCTGAGACTATTAACAAGAAGGAGTATTGGCACAACTTGAGACCCACCCCATGAGCAAGTACCAATCCCAGACACTATTAATGATACTCTGTTCCAGCAGCTGACTGAAACAGATGCACAGATCCACAGCCTAACTTTGGAGGGAGCTCTGGGACTCTTATGGAAGAGTTGGGAGAAGGATTGAGGGCCCCAAAGGGGATAGGAAAACCACAAAAAGACCAACAGTCAACTAAGCTGAACCCTTTGGGACTCTCAAAGACTGAACAACCAACCGAAGAGCATGCATGACCTGGGCCAAGAACCCTGGGACATATGTAGCAGATGTGCAACTCAGTCTTTATGTGGGATCCTCAACAACTGATGTGTATGTGTGTGTGTCGGGGGGGGGGCTGTCTCTAAAGTTGTTGCCTGTCTGTGGAATCCTTTCCCCTAACTTGGCTGCTTTGTTTAGCCTCAGTGAGACTTCATGTGCTAGGGTGGGAAGATACCAGGGAGACTGCACCTTCTCAGAGGAGAATGAGAGAGGGGACAAGGGAGAGAGTGTGTAAGGGGATGTACTGGAGTAGGAGCAGTGATGGGGATGTAAAATGAATAAATGAATGAATGAATGAATGAATGAATGGAAAGGGGACCAAAAAGTGGACGCTATAAAAATAATAAAATGTGTTACTTTGTTTCCTACAAGAAAAAATAATTTAACACATATTATACATCCAGTCCCTTCTCTTCATGATACAGGAACCCTACAAAACAGACAAGGAAGAAAGATGGAAGAAGTCAGAAGGGATGCAGGGCACCAGAATAGGGCCCATGGAATCAACTGAGCAGGGTTCGTGTGCGCTCACAGAGACTGAATTAGGAAACCCAGGGCCTGCGTGGAACTGCACCAGTCCTCTACATATGGTTAGGTATACCAATTTACTAGACCTATGGCTAGTAAATTGGTGTTTTTATGAGCCGGCTAACAGAGCAAGTGATAAGTGTCTTGCTTCCTCTTGAGACTTTTCCTCCCTTTGAATTGCCTTGTCCAGCCTTGATATGGAAGTTTTGCTTTGTCTCATTGTATGTTGTTTTATCTATTTTGGCTGTACTCTTTTGGAAGCCTGCTGTTTTCTGAAGAGGAAAAAGAGAGGGAGTGGATCTGAGGGAGAGGAGACATGGAGGGTAGCTAGAAAATGTGGGAGGAGAGGAAATTGTATTTTATGATTGAAGGACCTATTTTCAATTAAAATAATACATGTGCTACCAAACTAAAGCACTCAGACCTATAATAATTGCATGACATGAACTAAGACAGACAGGTCATAACTACCAGAAATATTAACAATCAGTATTTGGATTTAAAAGATACAATAGTATAGACTGAGTGGAAACCATAGTCATTCACATACTATTCCATCCAACATTTGAAAGGTGTTCTATGGAATATTCTCAGGAATTCACCATGTGTAATGATAGAAACAACCTTCAACAAATCTTAAAAGTAAAAATAAAGTATTTTTAAAAATAAAACTAAAAAATCAACAAGAGTGCAGTGTTGGAATGTCTCAGGTGGGTACACATGCTGCAAAGTCTGACAACCCAATTTCATAGCCTGTGAGCCACGTGGGAGGAGAGAGGCAATTCTCCCATATCAGACCCTGAGCTCCATAGACTTTCTCACACATGTGCACACACCACACACATACACACACACATTAAAATAAATTAACAAGTGAATACTGGAAGTCATGCAAATACTTTTGATATGTCATGGGGTCTCTTAAGAAATCAAAAGAGAAAATTTTAAAAACTGATTAAATTTGAGAAAAAAAAAAAAACAAAATTTGCCAAAGGAAACAACTTCCAGTTGCCACAGAGGAATTTAAAATGCAAGAACAAAAAGGCTAAATACTGGTAGAATGAAAAGAAAAATGAAGATCAAAGAAAATAAATGGAGAAATTAAAAGAAAAAATAAAGAAGATCAGTAAAAGGAAGATTATTTCTTTTTCAAGTAGCAAATCTAGTTGACAAGTATGTTAGACAGACTGAGATCCAAAGATAAAATCAGGATACAAATGGAGATGCTGGAATATATTATATATATATATATATGTATATATATATATATATATATATATATGTATATATATATATCAACTATTATGACCCATTTATCAACAAATCAACAAATGTAAAAGCCAAGAAACATATTCTTATATACTTACAATCTAGCAAAATTGAAACATAAAACTATAAAATCTACACAGATTATCAAACAAGTGTTGGAACTAGGCCAGTAATGGAAAGTTTGTGATATAACACCAGGCACATTGTTTAATTTTAAGAAACATTTAAAGAGGAATTAATTCAGATTATTTTCACTTTCAAGGTATCACAGAGAACCTTTCTCCATCATTCTATGAAACTATAACAAAATCAGATTCTGAGAGAACCAAAAAAGGGGGAAAAAGAAAACAACAAATGAATACTCATGATAGACACAAATGGGGAATTCTCAGTTAAATACTAAGAAGCCAAATACCACAGCATAGAAACTCACAAGGACCCATTATGATCAAGCAGAGTCCATTTAATCAAGGAGTCCACCAAAGTTAAAAGTAAGTCCTCAAAACAGTCTTCTCCTGTTTTGGAAATCAGAGAATTTCTCTGAAAACAGAAAATCAGAGGCTGGAGCATTGGCCCCAACAACTTGTAGAGAGATAAATTCTGCCATCAAGACTTGTGTTGGGTAACTCAAAACTGTCTGTAACAACTCAGGATCTGGGTGCCCTAAGGCCTCTAGTCCTTGATGGACACTTGTAGCCATGTGCACCCCCACCCAACATAAAAATCTAAGCATATACATAAATGAAATAAATACTAATCCTTTAATAAAGGAAAAATGTCAGAGAAGGATCCTATAATATGGAGAGTATATGCCCTTTCAAAGACCCATACAAGTTACCATTGTTGGATGCACTTTGGCAACAAAGAGAAAATAGATCCATTAAGTTATTTCTCCTTTGTTAATGTCGTTCAGTCAAGTTGCTGGTTAGATTGGAAGAAGCACAATCATAAAAAAATCCTGCAAGACACTAAAACTGATTTCAAGGGAGCTAACACATCAAGTGCTAATGTGTGGAGAAAGAACACAGAACAAAAAAACCAATCCCACCATTGCCCCATTCCTAATCACTAGGCTATGTTATCTATCCAACTACAACTTGATCTTTAAGGGTATGATTCCAATAGTGAGCAACCTTACAAATGATGATTCAGAAGCCCAAACTGTCATTGAGCAGCATCCAATTTTGTTTTTAAGTTGTATAAATAGAAAGTGAAAGAAAGTGCTGGCAAGCAAGTTACAAGGACAGTGACATAACAAAGGGATGGGAATTTGAAGACTTATATATTACATTATCAAAGCAATAAAAGGATAAGTTACTTTTATTGCTTTTAACAATGATAAGAAATTTACCCTTCACTCTGTCTACAAACTTGCTCTTGTGGCTATCTTGATAGTACTGTCCTCCCATGATAACTTTCAATAGATAAGAATAACCACCATGAGCCGACTCCCTGTGTGTTGTCTCCTTACATTCAGCTAAACATGAGCAGCTTGATTTAACTTATAAAGTAAAAGCATCTTAAAGGGTGTTTATGATATCAGTCTGGTCATATCAGAGCAAGTCAGACACTGTAAATAAAGTCTGGCTGTGTAGGTTGTATCTTTATCAACAGTGTTGGCATCACAAGGTTTCAAGAGAAATAGCCCTTGTGAGATCATGAATGCCATCCTCACTTTCCCTGAGAACTTCAACATGATATGAGTTACTTTTCCTTTAGATTTATAAGAATTTCCACACTGTCTAAAAGCAAGTCAGTTGTTTTCAAGTAACTTAAATCCTTTGCTAAGCTACTGCATGTGAATATAATGCTCTATCATTAGGGAGAACATTTTAGTATCAGTTTCTTATCTTTTGCTTATTTCTAAGGTATAAAAATTAAATTTTCATTTTATTTATATATATGTGATATATATACATATACATATATATATCAAGAGAGAGGGGGAGGGAGAGAGAGAGAGAGAGAGAGAGAGAGAGAGAGAGAGAGAGAGAGAGAGAGAGAGAGAGAGAGAGACCAGACACATGTGTGTGAGTTCATGGAGTGCTATAGTATGTGTTGAGGTCAGATTTCTCCTTCTACCACATAGGTTCTATAATGAAACTCAGGTAATAAAGATTGGTGGTAAAAACATGTATATACTAAGCCATCTTTCCAGCTTTTGTTTTTATCATTTTATTTATTTGGCACTGATGAAAGTGAATGAATAACAGTTGAAAAAAACCTGCCTTTAAACTATTTGGTCAGGTGTGGTGGTGTATCAAATCTTTTAGGAGACAGAGATAAGTGAAACTCTTTGAGTTGTAAGATATATTGGTTTATATACTTAGTCACTACTAATCATGATGATGATGACTATGACAACGACAACAATATAATAATAAACATGTTTTTTTAAAAATACATACTCAAGGCATAGAAACATGTCTCATCTTCAAAGTCATATTCTATAGCACCAGCAGAAGAACTTGAGTTCTAATCTCTCACCTTTGTAAACAAAAAGTTGTTGTAGTAGTGAATACATATTATGTAAGGATTTGGAGGCAAAGAACTAGAGAGATCCCTGAAATTCATTAAGTAAGCTTAGCTAAATCAATGAGGTTCAATGAAAGATCCAATCTTCTTTGATCTTTCTTCTTCTCCTTCTCCTCCTTCTCTTTCTCCTCTTCTTTCTCCTCATTTTATATAAGACAGAAACCAATGGAGGGAAGATTTGAAAGATTTGAATTCAGACTCTGACTTCAACAAGTACAAAGGAACACATGAATGCATCCATTAACAAATTAAAGGTAATTTTAGAGAACACTCAAACACATCTATGTTATATTAAGAAATGAAGATACAAACTTCTCTTGGGGTATTTTAAGCAAAAGCAAATCCAAATTTGAACTCGCTACTCCTCTCCTTGTGTCTTCTGTTTGTCTTTCAGGCCAAACTCTAATAAGTGATCTCTGTATCCAGACCTACCTGAAAACTGTCTAGTGTCTAATTGTGCCTGTGTCTTTCTTGCTACTCTTAGGAAAGAGATTTTCTCTGCATTTATTGAACAGCATAAAATTATGACATGGGAGAGGATGAACAAGCCTTCACAGAAATCTTAAATTGAGGAAAGAGGTTATATCTCTCCTTCCAATGAATAAAAGTAAACAAAACCCAGTCATCAGCAATATTCACAGATCAGGCTGCCTGCAATATTTATAGGAGATATTTATTGTATAAATTTGCTTTCAACTTCTTGAATGTTTTCAGCATGTATTTACTACAACACATAGATATTACATGGGGGCAAGGAAATAGAAAGAAGATAACTTAAGATTAAAGCTATGCATTAGTTAGGTTCTAGGAACTGAATACATGGAAAATTCAAGGCAGGAAAGATTGGCTTTTGTATTGTTCTTTTAACATCAGTTTAATCTCAGACTGAGTTGATGATGAATGAGTAGGTAAAGTCTGTATTCCATGATCTAAAGTATATTATGAACTTAGCTGTGAGGTACAACAAGAGTTCTTTTAAATTAACTTTATTTGGTCAGTTAAGATTTTATCTATTATTAAAGCAATTTTAACCAAACTTTAACAAAAGACCATAAATTGTAAGGCTACAATTTGTGAACTTTCATAAAGTCAACAAAACTACATAAGCCTCAAAATTTCTTATATCCCCAATACATTTTTGAGTTTCCTTTGCAACTTCTATACTTCCATCCTAAATTGAAAAAAGTCTCTTAAATAGCTTTTCTTTTCTTTTAACCAAATATAGACTAAATTTTTGAGTCTGCCACACAGTGCTCACAATTATTTAGAGACAATCATTTCATTTTGAATTGTATAACATTTATTACCATGTCCATCAGTTGTTGAGTTATAATAATAAACCAATTCTACAATTAATGAATATTTTGCATTTCAATTTGCTGAAAATAAGGTAATTTGAATATTTTGTATTGAGTACATGACAAAGTTTCGTGGAAGTTTTAGATCAAAATGGGTGTTCATATTTTGGATTTAAAGAACGTTAAACAATCTTTGATAAAGTAATTGTGCTGATTTCATGGGCAGGTGCTCTGTAAGAAATACTTGCTGTTTTTTTACATTCCTTCAACGACATTTTTGGTGAAGGAGAGGCAGTAGCTGTGTGGTTCTTAAATTAATTTCCATGATGAAAAATAAATCTCAAACTGCTTATTGACAACTTTAAAACTCTGACACCAGTCCAGCCACAAAATATATCTACAATCTGTCCTGCATGCAAAATATGCTAGGGCAATGGTAGTACAAAGCTGGAGGGAGTTACCTACCAGTGTCTGATTTGAATTAAAGGCCATCCACAAGATGAAACCCATACCAAACACAGCTTGTGTGAGAAACAACATGAGACTAGATATCACCAGAACTTAGGATAAAACCAAATACTAGTGATCTAAATGATAATAACAATACAATAACTCCTGATGGTGTTCTGATATACTCATAGGTAGGTGCCTCACTCAGTCTTCAACAGAGAAGTTTCCTCCTGCAGCAGATGGGAACAAATACAGAGTTCAACAGCCAGACATTATGGGGAGAGACATAGAGATAGAGACAGAGATAGAGATAGAGAAAGAGATAGAGACAGAGATATTGATTAGAAAAACACAATTTTAAATAAAGTGACTTTATCAAATACCTTCTTAGGAGCTCAAAGAACTCTGCTGAAGAAGAAGAAGAATCAGAAAGTGTAAGATCTGGAGAAGATGGAGGATTCCATGAGAACAAGCCTCTCTAGATAAGAATCGAAGCTCACAGAGACAGAAACAGCAAGCAAGAGTTTTCAGAATATGCACTAGGTCCTCTGCCTATGACTTTCAGCTTAGTATGCTGATGAGATGCCTGAGTGTGTGAAGGAGTGTGTCTGTTTATTGTGCTTTCTCTTGCGGCTCCTTTGTACTATTGGTTTACCTTGCCCAACTTTTATGAGATTATTTATAATTCATCCCATTATATTTTATTTTGTATTGTTTTGTTGTTATCTCTTACAAGCCTATTCTTTTCTATTTTTTTCATTAATTTATTTACTTATTTACTTCACATCCAGGTCATACTCTCCATCTACTACAAGTCACCCCTCTCAAATGGCTTTTCCCTCCATCCCCACTTCTTCACCTCTGAGTTTCAGTCAGTTTCTCGGTGGAACCTCACAGACAACAGTTGTGCTAGGCTCCTGTCTGCAAATATAATAATATGTATCATTAATGGTGTTAGGGATTGATTTCAAGTCAGGTGAGTCACTGTTGTAAGAGGGTAGTTCTCTTACTCTCTGCTCCAACTTTTTCCCTGCACATGTTTTAAGCAGGAAAAAAAAATGGAGTCAAAAGTTTTGTGGGTGTGTTGGTTTTCTTATTCCTCTACTGGGAGTCCTGCCTTGCTATCTGAGATGGGCATTTCAGGCCACTCCATATCCCACACTGCTAGAGATACCCTTATCTATACCCTGGGGCTTCCCCCATGTCCCATGTTCCTGGCATGTCCTAGACAAGCTCTACCTCCTGCCAATTTCCATTCACTCTCCTGGACATGTATGGTATATACACTCTTATAAATGGATATTAGCCATAAAATATAGGAAAGTCACGCTACAATCCATAGATCCAAAAAAGCAAACAGCATAAGGAGGAGGGACCTGGCAGGGAAAGGGAACAGGATTGGGGGCAGAGGGGAACATGATCTTATATTGGGAGAAAAAGGAATGAAGCCCTGAGAGCCAGCCAAAAGAAAGAAAACAGGCAACCTTGGGAGGTAAGAGGTTTGGGGGACCCTCCAGAATCTACCAGAGACCTGGGAGGTAAGAGACTCTCAGGACACAAAGAGAGGGACCCATAATTGTTCCTGTTTGAAAGAATTACAGGAATGGAGAGGGAGAGGAGTCTGAGGTAAAGATGGTCCAGTGACAGTCCCAAAGTGGGATACAGCTGAAGGAGAAGTCCCAAGGCCTGACACTATTACTGAGTCTATGGAGCACTCACAAGAAGATCTATCATGACTGTCCTCTGACAGACCCACAAGACGTTGAAAGAATCAGATGCAGATATTTGCACTCAACCAAAGGACAGAAGCTGCTGACCCCTGTGGTTGAATTAGGGAAATGTCAGAAGGAGCTGAGGAGAAGGGTGACTCTGTAGGAGGATCAGCAATCTCAACTAACCTGGACTCCTGAGATCTCTCAGAACTGGATCACCAACCAGGCAGCATACACCAGCTGATATGAGGCCCCCAACACAAAGAGCAGAGGACTGCTGGGTCTGGGATCAGTCAGAGAAGATGCACCTAACCCTCAAGAGACTGGAGGCCCCAGGGAGTTTAGAGGTCTGGTGTGGTGAGTGTAGAGGTGGGACATCCTCCTGGAGAGAAGCAGGCAGGGAGGAGGTATGGGATGTGGTAGAGTCAGAGGGTGGAAGCAGGCAGG
>JADRCC010290062.1:0-13819 GCA_019843855.1 Hylomyscus alleni | reverse complement strand
GTGGCAAGCAGGGGGAGGGGGGAGGTAACAGGGGTTTGTTCTTGTTGGGGGTTGTTTTGTTTTGTTTTGTTTTGTTTTTTGTTTTTTGTTTTTTGAGGGGAAACTGGGAAAGGAGAAATCATATGACATGTAAATAAAGAAAATATCTAATAAAAAAAAGAGCCAGGCATCCCCTGTTTCTTAGGTTTCAGAAATGATTCTCCTGTAATTCTTTAAGAGATTTTTGTGTTTCCTCTTTAAGGGCTTGAGCCTGTTTACCTGTGTTCTCCTGTATTTCTTTAATGGAGTTGTTCATGTCCTTAAATTCCGCTATCACCAGCGTGAGATATGATTTTAGATCCAAATCTTGCTTTTCCAGTGTCTTGTGATATCCAGTACTTGCTGTGGAGAAAGTACTAGGTTCTGATGAAGCCAAGTAGTCTTGGTTTCTGTGTTAAGATTCTTGCATTTGCTTTTCTCCATCTGTTCATCTCTGGAGTTCGATGTTCTTACTGTCTGTAGCTGGAGCTTGTTCCTCCTGTGGATCTGTAAGCCTGTGTCAGCACTTTGGGAGATCAGCTCTTCTCTGGTAAAACCTGTCAGCAGAGGGCTCTGGATCAGTTGTCCCTCCTGAGTCCTAGGGTCAGAGCACACCCTGGAGACAGGCTATCCACTTGCAGGAAAGGTGCAAAGAGGGTTGTGTGTCTGCTGTCCCTCCTAGGTATAGACTGAGGTAGAAAGGATCCTGTCCCAGGTGCCCTGCCACTTGTGAGGCCTGTGAGTCCTGGCTGGTCCCGCCTTAGAAAGTCACTGGAGAGAAAATGTCAATCTCACCCGAGTCCCTGGGCTGGAGCACTCCTTGGAGGCAAGGTCTCTGCTTGCAGGGAAAGGGCAGAGAGGGGTATGGATCTGCTGTCCTTCCTAGGTGTAGACAGAGGTAGAAAGAATCCTGTCCAGGCTGCCTTGCCACTTGTGAGGCCTGTGCCTCCTGCTGTTCCTGCTTTAGCGAATTGAGTTTTCAATTACAATTTGCTTACCCTTCCACAAAAGAAAACTTTTTCCTTTCAGAATTTTCTTTCATGTTGCTAATATTTTGTTGAGTTAACTGTATATAGCTTCTTCACTAAGCCCTGAATTTAATTAATTTGTATCCTCTCTGAGGTCACTGATAATTTTTTACTAGTAGTCTTTTAAATTGTGCACTCAGCATTTTACCTGTTTCAATGTTTGTTTTCAGTACTTGAGGAGTTATGATATTTCAGATCAGCAGTTTTCCTTGATTTTTCATGTCTCTTTCATTGAAAAGTTAAACTTTTCATATCTATTAGTTTGAATGTATTTTGTAATATTAACAAAATCACCATGTAAGATGTAGAGCTACGTTTAAAATCTATCAAAGATGGAGAGATGGGTTAGAGGTTAAGACATGTGAATTTTCTGCAAGAGGACCCAGATTCAGTTTCCAGGACTGACACAGAAGCTCACCACTGTCTGCAACTCTAGTTCTAGTAGATCCAAAGCCTCCTTCTGTCCTCTATAAGCTCTGTACAATATGGTGCACACATACATGTGAAACCTTCACACACATAAAATAAAAATAAATAAACTTTTAAAAATCCACCAGTGCCCACTAATACATCACCAATGACTGTAAAAAAAAATAGAATAGTGTTGTCTGGAGTTAAGGAATTATTCTAGATAAATAGAAATACTAGATGTATTAGTTAAAGGAAGACAACATAGAATGAAGAAAATAGTGGAGAATCATGGTTATATACATAAAAGAAAATGGGAAATTGAATGAATTTAAATCTCAAGGAAATAAAGAGAAAAGAACAACTGGCTCTGTTTTTCATTTCTAAATTCTTTTTATGTTTGGCGGCACATGCCTTTACCTGATGAGCCTCATTATCAGGCCTGTTTTTCTTTTTTGTTGGTATTGTCTTTCTTTATTGATTTATCATTTGACTTCATTATGATCCAAGAACTCCATAGATTTATTTTTTACTTTTTCAGAATTAAGTAGTGTGAATAGCTTCTATGTCTATTGGTCATCTGAATAACATCTTTCCTGAAGATTCTTATGAAATTTGTCTACTTTTTTATGGGACTATGGTATTTTCTTTACTGGTTTGTAGGAAATTTAAAAATATATATTCTAAAATTATTCTTTATTATCATTTGTTTTTATTCTAAATAATTTAAATATTCTAAATATCTTTGCCCTGTGTTTTATTTTTATTAAATTTCTAGTATCGCAATCACAGTATTGTCCAATTTATCAACTCTATGTCTTATAAGGAAATGAATATTTTTCTGTATTTTCTTTTAAAGGGAAATTTCCTTACTGTTTTAATATACCACATTCACACTTCTATATTTTTTTTTTTTGGTTTTTTTGAGACAGGGTTTCTCTATATAGCTCTCGCTGTCCTGGAACTGTAGCCCAGGCTGGCCTCGAACTCAGAAATCCGTCTGCCTCTGCCTCCCAAGTGCTGGGATTAAAGACGTGCGCCACCACCGCCCGGCCACACTTCTATATTTTATAGAATATGATACAACCTCATTTTTACATATATGCCCAATTGACCCAGCATTACATATGAAAGAATTTTTTCTCTGATATTCTGCATGATCTTTGCCATAGGTACATATACATCCATGTTATCATCTAGACTCATGAGCATGTTCAATTTGTCTATTTTTTTTAATCCATGTGCAAAACTTACATTGTCTTGACTTCAACTCTTCAACTAGATTGGTTTGTATTCCTTATTGAGCAAACCCTTTTTATTCCAGGAAAGGGGGCAGCCATTAAAGATTGAGAATTTGTAAGCAATAACTTCCTGCTCCAGGCAAACAGTATGGGATGAAATATATAATCCCACACTAATCCCACAAACAAAGGCGAAATTAGTAGCTTAGGCTTTCTTAGCAAGAAGAACAGGTTTTCACCACACAAAGGTTAATATCAGAGAATACAAATGATATGAAATGATTCTCAGGCTTTATTTAAATTTATTTTTTCATACATATGTAATATATTGAAATAATTTCCAACTCCCTCCAACCCTCCCTGTGAATCCCCACTGAGAATTCTCCCTGAGAATCTATGGTCTCTTGGTCACTTCTTACATTCCTGGTTTCTATGATTACTCCAGATGATAAAGTCACATCTAATGATTCAGAGTTAAGAATCATAAACAAGAAAGAACTGGTGTCATTTATTTTTGTGGCTCTGGGTTATACACCTTACTCAGTATAATACTTTCTAGTTCTAGATATTTACCTACAGATTACATAATTTTGTTTTTCTTTATGGATGAATAGCATTCCATTGTGTGTATGTACATTGTCATTATTCATTCATCAGTTGAAAAACATTTAGTTTGCTTCCTTTTCCTAGCTATTGTGAACAGAACATATCAAGGAACATGGCTGAGCAATTTTTTGTGGAGTAAGTTGTTGAGTCTTTTGGGGAAGGCCAAGGAGTTACATAGCTGAGTTATATGGTAGATTTACTTTAGCTTATTGAGGGCTCTCCATACTGGTTTCCAGAATGGCTGGATATGTTTGCAATTCTGCCAACAGTGAATAAGTGTTCTTCCCCCCCTCATTTCTTCTCCAGCATTTGTTATTGGTTGTTTTGTTGACCTTCACATTTCTGATTGAATAAGATAAAATCTCAAAATTGTTTTGATTTGCATTTCCCTAACTACTAAGAAAACTGAATATTTCTAAGATAATTCTTAGTAATTTTTAGTTTTTGTTTTGGGAATTTTTTATTCTAACCCATAACTCATATATGCTATTGTTCAAATGGGTTTTTTATTTAATGTTTATTTTTTGAGTTCTTTATATAGTCTGGATATTTGCAATCTGTTAGTTGTATAGCTGCTATCTTTTTGAGATTTCTCCATGCTGATTGCATTCCTAGCAGTAATAAATGAGCATCCCCTTTTCCCCACATCCACACCAGCATTTATAGTCCTTCACTTTGTTGTTCTTAGCCACCATGAGTGGGGCAATTGAAATGTCAATATAGTCTTAATTTGTGTTTTTCTAATTATTAAGGACAAGGAACACTTTTTGAGATAGTTCTCAGCCATTTTAAAACTCTTTTGAGAACTCTCTTTCAGATCCATAAGCCATTTTAATGGAGTCATTTGTTTCCTTGACTTTGTTTTCCTTTCCTTTTTTGAACTCTTTACACATTGTGGATAATAATACTCTGATAGATATATATCACACAAAAAAATATCTTCTACTCTGTGGGCTTACTCTTTACTAGGTTTTTTTCATTGGCTGTATAGAAGCTTTTTAGTTTTATGAAGTATCACTTGCCAATTGTTGACCTTAGTTCTTGGGTGGGGGGAGAGCTTATTTGGAAAAATCTTTTCCTAGACCTAGACCTTATAAAGTACTGTCTATGATTTTTCTATAGTAGCGGTATTTTACACTGAGATCTTTGATCCATTTGGAGTTAATGTTTGTGTAAAATGATAGTTTTAGATCTAATTTTATTCTTCTACATGTGGACATCTAGTTTTATCAGGAATATTTGCTTGAGAAGCAACATTTTCTCCAATATCTGTGTTTTAGGCATCTTTGTCAAATATCAAGATGGCAGTAGTCATATGCATTCATGATTGAGTCTTCTATTTTGGTTCATTAGTCTATATGTCCCTTTTTGTGTCAGTATCATATTGGTTTTATCACTACAGCACTGTACTATATCCTGAAATCTGTAATAGTAATCATTTGGGATAATAGGAACAATTTAGGAAATAGAAGCTATACATTTTGTTCCCCAGGATAGATCCCAGTTTTAGCTATCTGGGATCTTTTGTGTAGTTTCACATGTTTTTTTGGATGTTTCATTTATATGTCTATAAAGAATTGCGAGACTTTTGCTTAGGACTGCATTGCTCTAGTAAGTTAGTTTTGTAGAATAGTTATTTTCACACTATTAATTCTACCAACCCAAGAGAATGAAGGTACTTTCCATTTTCTAATCTCTTCTTCAATCTCTTTCTTCAGAGATTTAAAGTTTTTATTACAGAGGTGTTTCACTTCCTTGGTTAGATTTATTCCTTGATATTCTGTTTTCTTTGATGCTATTATGAGTGGGAGTGTGTTTATGATCTCTTTCTCAGTGTTCTTGTTCTTGCTGTCTAGAACTGGTTTTTAAGTCGATTTTGTATCTTGCAACTTTGCTGAAATTCTTGGTTGTTTCTAGAAATGGAAATATTTGGCTATCTTATATGTAATATAAGATATTACAATATGTCTTTGTATTTCTATTGCTGCAAAAAGACATCATGAGCACAGTAATTCTTATAAAGGAAAAGATTTAATTGGGAACTGCCTATAGTTTTAGAGAGTGAGTCCATAACATATTGGCAGGAAACATGGCAGAGTACAGACAGACATGGTACTGGAGAGAGAGCTAAGAGTTTTAGATCTTGATCAGCAGGAAGCAGGAAGTAATCTGGTTTGAGCTTCCAAAACCTCAAAGTCCACCCCCTAGTTACACATCTCCTCTAACAAAATCACACCTATTCCAAGAAGGCCGTACCTCCTAATACGGGCACTCTCTGATGGGCTCCAATTTTTATTCAAATCACAATCATATTATCTGCAGATTTCAAACTAAAACTAAGAAGACATAAAACAGGGTGCTTTGTCCTAATCAAGAGAATAGATAAGAATATATTACAATGCTAAACATAGATACACCAAACTCTGGTGCATCTAGTTTCATGAAAATTTTGTTACTAGAATTAAGGACACATTAACTCCAACTCAATACCCCACCCTCTTCAATATATAGGTCACTTAGGCTAAAAGTAAACAGAAAAATGCCAGGGTTAAATTGCATTATATATTAAATTGACCTACAGAATATACTTTCCAACACCAAAGACAATACATTCTTCTCAGCAGCCCATGAAACTTCTGTAAAATATACCACATATTGGGACACAAACCAAATCATTAGAAACTCACAAAACTGAAAAACTCCGTTTATCCTATCTGACCATAATGCAATAAACTTCAAAACACCACCAAATTAATTTCTTGTCATTATACAAACATGGAGATAAACAACACATTACTAAATCAAGAAAGAAATTTAAAAATTCCAGGAACTAAATGAAAATTAAAATACAACATAATACTTCTGGGGCACATTAAAAGCAGCTCTAAAATAAAAGTTTGTAGCTCTAAGCTCTTAAATTAAAAATTTCAGAAAGAACACAAATAAATAAATTTATCTGGAAAATTCAAATTTCATTAAGAGAAATTAATGAAAAAAGAGGCCATAAATTTGAAAGAGAACAAAGAGTGGTATATGGGAAGATTTGGAAGGAGGAAATGAAAGGAGAAATGATGTAATCATATTTAACTCAAAATTAAAGAAAAATGAGAAAAGCAAACAAAATCATAATCATCCCAAAAGCAATCTACAGACTCAAGGCAATCTCCATCAAAATTTCAATGCAACTTTTCACAAAAATTATAAAAACAAAATCTTAAATTTAAAATATATGCACAAAAGACCCAGGATAGCCAAAATGATCCTCAATGACAACAAATATAGTGTGGTAAATATTACTATACCAGATTTGAAATTGTATTTTAGAGCTATTTTAATGAAGACAATATGTTATTGATATAAAACTAGACTCATTGATGAGTGGAATAGAACTGAAGTATTACATATAATTCAATACTCTTACTACAACTTGATAATTTACAAAAAGACAAACAATATACATTGGAGGAAATATAGCATCTTAAACACATTATTCTGGTCAAATTGGATAGATATGTGTAGAAAATAAAACTATATTCTTATCTCTTACCCTGAACAAAATTTAACCACAGATGGATCAAGGTCCTCAACATAAGACATCATGAACTAAATGTAAGAGAAGTGAAAGTAGGTTCTGTGCTTGAACTCATTGGCAAAGGAAAGAGCTTTGTAGTGCAGGCATTAATACTAACAATTAATAAGTGGGAGCTCATTATACTATAGTTTATGCATAAAAAAGACATCATCACTGGAGTAAAGAAGTAGGACAAAGGATTAAAGCATCTTTCATCCCTCCTTGGAAAAACTTCTGCTTTCATTAGGTGATTATTAACCCAGTGACTCATAACTTGTCAAGGTACAGAGACTATGAGACTAAAGAATGCTCTTCGAAATGGAATATGAATACTGTAATCCCCATCCCAAGATCAGGAATTATTATAGAAAAGGGTTATAAAGAGTATAAATGATACCATGAGAGACAACAAATAAATGGTTATGACTTGTAGTGATGTGTTTGTAGTCAAGTTGACAAGTGATAGTGATCAAGGTGACAAGTAATACAATGTCCTAGTTAGCTATAAATGTCAACTTGAATCAACCTAGAAATCACCTAAGTGGGGAAAGCCACAATTGATATAAAGTCCCTAAATCAAATTGACCTGTGGAGCATGTTTGCAGAGGACTGCCTTGAATATTAACTAAGACGACCCAGCATACTGTGGATAGTACCATTCCCTGGGATGTTGTCTCTAAGCTGTATATGGAGCTAGCTGGGAATAAGTTTGCATAAGCCATCCAACAGCATTCCTCCATGGTTTCTGCTGTACATCTATGGTTGTGAGTGAGTTTCCTAATTAGAAATAATGCTGTGTGGAATAGCAAACATACTTGATTTCAACTTTCCACTTAAGTTTCTACCCTGGCTTCCCTCAATGGTGAACTGGTGGACCTGGAATTATAAGTCCCAAAAACCCTTCCCTCCCCTAAGTTGCTTCTAATCATTGTCTTTTACCACAGGAACAAAAGTAAAACTACAACACTAGTAAACCATAGTCTCTGATTAAGTGATCAAATATTGGATAGTGTAAGAAGAGCTCTGGAGGGAAGTGTTTCTGATGCTAGCTAGCTGCTTAGGAAGCATCCTGAAGTTCACAAAATTGGATTATCCCAAAAAAAAAGAAACATATTTTGTGCACCCTCCTTTTTTTGTGATCCAAGTTACCGATATACAGTGTTGTCTTGAAATTAATATCATGGATAATGTTAGTCTTACTTTGAGACCCAGTAGACACTGTATTATCACCCCAAATTCCTCAGGTGTTCACTGCTCTAGTTGGCAGTGTGAACCTGGGAGAGGGCGGGGCCAATTCAGAGCATCAGACAAATTGCACTTTGAGAGTCAAGAAGAGTCATCCAATTAAGGTGTTCAATCACAGGGACAAGCCACAAAAACATAGAGGCACATGAATAACAACAGCTGAAGTAAACTCATTCTTTATATCCACTACACTTGGTAGACCATAGAAGCATAACCCAAGAACAACCCCATGTTTTTGAAGAAATGGAGGTCACAAGGTTCTTTTCTTGGTTTCTTGGAGTTTTCTCATAAGCATTCAACAATCTCCTCCATTCTTGGATTGTGTCATAAGATTCAGGATTAGCTATTGTTGCATTTTATTCAGAGATGCCTATAGAACCACAGTTATGGGTACAGGGATCATAATGCAAATAGCTATCAAATTTGTGTCAGAATCTATACAGGATTCTACCATCCAGAAAATAGGTGGTCATGTCCAGCAGGGAGGAAGCCGAGGTGAACCAGACTGTTCCTATGAGTCATGAATTATATTTGAAGGTGAGTATGTGCTACCCAAGAATTGCAAGCTATCCTCCACATGTTTGAGAGCTCTGATGATCCTCCCATTCAGCACTGATGACCAAAGTGTGCCCAGGGGGCTGTGTCATTCATATCTTCAATGCCAAGGTGGTAGCAATACCTTTACTTCACCTAGTGAAGATCAACCAGCCAGAAATTGAAAAAAAACTGGAAGGAATTAAACTTCTCAGCTTCAAATGTTACTACAAATATACAGTAATAAAACAACATAGCACTCTCATGCTATCATAAAATACATCTACAAGATACAAACATTATGCATCAAAGGACACCATTAATGGAGAGAAGAAACTCACAGAATGAGAGAAAATATTTGCAAATCACATATGATTAAGTTCTATTATGCAAAATAAACAGCACACCTCAACAACTAGGAAAGTAACACAATTTTAAAATGAGCTGAGCCTTTAAACATGTATCTTTTCAAAGATGTACAAATAAAATCAAAGAACATAAACACATGAAAAGACTCATTATTAATCACCAAAAATGCAAATGAAACCAAAAATAAAACAGTACTTTATAGCAAATAGGATGCTTAGAATCAAGTACTAGGAGAGTGGCTGTTTTGGGCAATAATGTTGATAAGCTGCAGGTCTCATCCATTGATTTTTAGAGTACAAAATTGGGTAGGGACTTTGGAAGACAACCTGGTATTTTCTTAAATAATGGGGTTAGCATTTCCATATAAACTAGCAATTTCATTCATAAACATATACTTGAAACAACTGAAAACAAACAGTTAAAATGATTGACAGTGCCCCCAGTAAAAAGCTCTGTGCCTGGAATAATATACTTCTTTTTTGAGTAATTGGTCAGTGAGGTCACATAGACCAACAAACATTGTAGGCTTTTGCCAATGTTATTGGTTACCAACAAGAACCTGATGGTAAAACCCTGCAGCTGAACATATATACCACACTTCCTCCTCCAAAGGCTCAGAGATCATTGAAGAAGAGAGGGCTGAAAAACTGCAAAAACTGGTGATGGTAGATGACTATATGTAAAATTGTCATCAGGACATAGCAGAACAGAACTCTCAGCTGTTTGATACCATGTACAAAACTTGTGCAAGCCAAGGTCAGACCAAATTCCACCATACAGAGGGGACTTGGGTACAGTTGCTGTTGGCAATTGTTAGCTTCTGGGAGAGGAAGGGTCAGTTTTTTTCTAAGAGTGAAGGTCTTGATAAATTGATCACACTCCATTGGAAGCCCTCACATTGCAACACATTTGAGCAACACAAATTGACCTTACTGGAAAAAAAGAATACAACTCTGGATGGGCATGGAAGGATAATCTGGATCTGGGAAGAACTGTAGCATGGATCAGACATGATCAAAACACATATGAAGTTCTCAAAGAGGTCTTACCCTTAAGTCTCCATAGAGTTGTTTCTTCCCACTGAAACCACACAAGCCATGCCTCCACTGTCTCTGTTGTTTTCTGAATCCATGTCTTCCAGATTCCCACAAGAATGATCCATTAATTGCTGGAGACAGATCAGTATTTAAGAGCACTTGCTGTTCTTTCAGAGAACCTGAGTTCAGTTACCAGCACTCAAAACGAGAGGCTCTGGTAGTCTCTTCTAGCCTCTGTACTCACTTGAATGCATATACCCCATCTCTCTCTCATACACACACCAATAAACAAATAAATCTTTTTAGAAAAAAATGATTCATTAATTTTGCATATAGCACTCAATGGCTTTCCCTCTCCAAAGTCTTCCATAATTTTCAAGCAAAATAGTTCAAAGGCATAAATAACCATAGTCAGGTTCATCACACACACACACACACACACACACACACACACACATACACATACACACACACACACACACACACACACATACATCAAGCTTTCTTATAAAGAGCAACCTAGGGGAGTAAATAATTTATTTTGCTTATATTCCCAGGCCATATTCCATAATTGAGGAGTTTCAGGGCAGGAACTCAAGCAAAAATTTATTTGAAGGCAGGTCTGCTAACTATTCCACACAGGATTATTTCTAAATAAGAAACTCACAGTGTTAAATGTAGTGCAGAAACAATGGAGAAATTCTGTTGGATGGCTCATGCAGGTTTATGTCCAGCTAGCTTCTATGTATAGATAGATGAAGATCATTGTCCTCCTACTCAGTTATAATAAAAGCAACTACTGAAAGACAAGCTCATAGGCTAACTTGATTTTGAAAATATTTCAATTGAGACTTTCCTTCTAGATGAAATCATGGTTGTGTTAAGTGAAGAGGAAAAGCTAACTATGACAACTAGTAACAAAAAATGTTAGGAGTCATTGGTTTTAGTGAGGACTACTGAGTTCCTATTTACTATTTCATGACATTTCAACACCCTTGGAGTTATGATCTATTCTAGACTAAAGAGAATTTCCAAAATACTGTGAATAGAGCATGAATAGAGAAACGAACATGAATGAGTAGGTATCTATAAAGTACGATATAAAATCCTTCAATTAAATGCCCAAGAGTCGTTGTCTTAGGGGCAGTTTCATTGCTATGAAGAGACACAAGATTGCTACAACTCATTAAGTAAAACATTTAATTGAGACTGGCTTACACTTTCAGAGACTTAGTCCATTATCATCATGGTAGGAAGCATGGCAGAGTGCAGGAACGATGCTGGAGAAGCAGAGAGTTCTACATCTTAATTCACAGGCAGCAGAAGGAAACTGAAAAAGGATAACAGCCATGTTGGATTATCCTCTGCCTTCTGAGTCTACAAGCGTCAGTGTCTCCAGCTTTCCTATTCTTTTATCCCAGTGCTCTCCCAAAACAATCTAATCTGAATATAATTATTCATTCATTATTTTTTCCCTTTTTGGTGGGAGAAAAAGAACATAAATTGTATATTCATTTGCCCATCTTGCACTGCCATTTCAGACTAAGAAATTAATGTTTTCATTTATGAATTAATTTATAAGTTTTAATACAAGTTCCATTTGTCTCTCTAGAGAGTTTTCTACTTTCGTATTATGTGTGTGTGTGTATGTGTGTGTGTACATTATTGTATGTATCTATGTAAACTCTATTTCTCAAAAATAAAACACATTGTCTTTCTGAAGCATGTTTAATACACTTAATATGACTATATGTAGTTGCTTACACTTTCCTGCAAGTAATATTATTTATGGCTGAAAGATAAATCTTTTGTGAATATATATTTTCTTTTTCCTTTTAAATTTTTGATTTATTCATTTTATGTGTATGAGTATTTTTGCTTTCATGTATGTAATATATCATATGTAGTCTAGAATTAGAGTTTTAGATAGTTGTGAATTATTATGTAGATGCTAGGAATTGAACATGAGTCCTCAGAAAAAAATAAGTGTTTTTAACCACTTAACCATCTCTGTTGATAAATATTCAGGTTGTCTCCATGTGATGGTTTGTATATGCTTGGCCCAGGGAGTGGCACTATTAGATCCCTTCAGTCCTGGGCTATCAATTGGAACTGAGGCTGCACCTTCACCAACGGCCTTCCATGGCCTCTCACAGTGCCAAGCCTCAGTTGCTCTTCATGACCCCTTCATACCTTCAAAACCAGTACCACCTGGGTGACTCTTACATATTACCAAGCCCAGCTACAGAAAGGGAGGTACAACACTGGCTATCTCTTGAATACAACTTCTTTGTGCTCTCCGAAAACAACTTCCCAGAAGATTTCACCTCAGTGATGCTGGTCTCTTCTTAATCCCTGCTAATTTCTTTGCTTCAGCTAATCAGCATCAATTGGCCCAGTAGTCCCTTCTATTATTCACTCTAAAGCCATATTTCTGTGACTCACAAATTTCTTAATGCTATGTCTTAGTCAGGATTTGTATTCCTGCACAAAACACCATTACCAAGAAGCAAGTTGGGGAGGAAAGGGTTTATTCAGCTTATACTTCCACATTTTTTTTCATCATCAAAGGAAGTCAGGACAGGAACTAATGCAGGGTAGGAACTTGGAGACAGGAGCCGATACAGAGGCCATGGAGGGGTGCTGCCAACTGGATTGCTTCCCCTGGCTTGCTCAGTTTGCTTTCTTATAGAACCCAGGACTATCAGCCCAGGGATGGCACCACCTACAATGGATCCTGCACCCTTGATCACTAATTGAGAAAATGCCTTACAGCTGGATCTCATGGAGGCATTTCCTCAAGGGAGGCTCCTTCCTCTGTGATAACTCCAGCTTGTGTCAAGTTGACAGACAAAACCAGCCAGTACAAATGGTGATATACAAAAGCTTTTTATTTAATGAGGTCCCATTTATTAATTCTCGGGCTTCCTTATTAGCCAGAGTTCTCTCTATAGTAACATAAGTTATAGAAAAAAATATGATTTATTAAAAATGACTTACAGTCTGTGATCCAACTACTCCAACAATGGCTATTTATGTATAATAAGAGCAAGAATCCAGTAATTGTTCAGTCGCCAAGGCTGGATATCTAAGCTTGTACGTGGAGATCCTGAAAAATGTCTAATGTCATTTGTCTTAGACAGGGTTTCTATTCCTGCACAAACATCATGAGCAAGAAGCAAGTTGTGGAGGAAAGGGTTTTTTTTGAGCTTACTTCCACATGGCTGTTGATCACCAGAGGAAGTCAGGACTGGAACTCAAGCAGGTCAGGAAGCAGGAGCTGATGCAGAGGCCATGGAGAGATGTTTCTTACTGGCTTGCTGCTCCTGGCTTGCTCAGCCTGCTCTCTTATAGAACCAAGACTTCCAGCCCAGGGATGGTACCACCCACAAGGGGCCCTCCCCCTTGATCACTAATTGAGAAAATGCCCCACAGCTGGATCTCATGGAGGCACTTCCCCAACCGAAGCTCCCTTCTCTGTGATAACTCCAGCCTGTGTCAAGTTGACACATAAAACCAGCCAGTACAATTGACCCATTGTCAACTTGACACACAAACATATCACTATTAAGCCTCAACTCTTATGTTCTTATTCATCCCCAAGATCTAAAGTCCCACAGTCTTTACATGTTAAAAGTTCAATCAATTTAAAATGTCCAATATCTTTTAAAATTCAAAGTCTCTTAACTGTGGGCTCCACTAAAATACATTCTTCCTTCAAGAGGGAAAAATATCAGGGCACAGTCACAATCAAAAGCAAAA
>JADRCC010289970.1:0-13373 GCA_019843855.1 Hylomyscus alleni | reverse complement strand
GAGACAGGCACCCCTGAACAAGCTCCCTGTGGCACTTCAGTGGCCAGAAGGTAGGTATATGTCCACAGGGCTAGGAGAGAGGCTCTACTTACCAGATCTGCCCTACGTTGACCAGGGACATGTAGAGGGCCCAGAGGGCAGCCATGAGTATCATGTTGGCACAGCCGGTCACCAGGACAAAGGATGAGAGGCCCAGCCCAAGAAGAGCAAGGAGGTCCAGGTTGAAGTTCATGTCTGACCAGTCCAACAGCCACAAAATGGTTGGAGTATAGGTCCAGGCACTCCAGCCAGTGCTGCCCTGGAAGTACTCCTGGACATTCTTCAAGTACAGTCTGCAGGGGAGCAGGCCTCGGTCACCGATGAGGGCCTTGTTCTGATTGAATGCCACCAAGAAGGCCACAACTGGAAGACATACAAATTGCAGGAGTTGTGAGTAGGGACAGATCACCCCTCCATGGGCTCAAGGATGCAAATAGGAACTGGGTCCCTGTGAGAAAAGGAGATGCTAGTGTCTGGGTGACCTGGGGACAGGTGAGATCAGTGGGCATGAATGGGCCCCCATGGACACAAGTGGACATGAATATTCAAGATCAACGTCCACAGACCCAGGGGACACAGGCAAGACCAGGTCTCCATGGGTACAGGAGAAGAGGCCCTTGGGTTAGCGGGGTATGAAGAGGTAACGGCTCTATGGTCATTCAGGCACACTAGGAGGGGATAGTTCCACAAACATAAGATAACATGTTCCAGTTTGCTTTCTGTTGCTGTGATGAACACCATGACTAAAGGTACCTTAAAAAGCAACTTAAGGGTGGAAATGGCTTATTTCAGCTTACGCCTCTAGGTCACTGTCCATCATTGAGGGACGTCAGAGCAGGAGCTCAAGCAGAAACAGTGAAGCAACATTGCTTACTGGCTTGCTCTCTAGCTCCTAGGACCACTTACCTTGGGATGGTGCCGCCCACAGTGGGCAGGTACTCCTGCACCAACTATCAATCACTGTCATCGATGTCCCACAGACACGCCCACAGCTCAGTGTAACGGGGTAATTCCTGGGTTCCCTCTTCCCAGGTGACTCTGGGCTAAGTCAAGTGGACAATAAACACTAACTAGGACAAGACACAAGCTGGCAACGGCCCTGTGGACACAAGAGGATCCAAGCAGGCAAGGGCCAGGCATGGTTTTCACTGAGGCAACACACATGGTATGGCACCTGCGTGGTTTGAATTAGAAGTGTCCTCTATAGTCTCAGGTTCTGAGCCCTTGGTTCCTTCCCAGTCACTGGTGCTATGTAGGGAGGTTTAGGAGGTTCAGCCTTGTTGTGGAAAACACGCCACTGGGGACAGGCTCTGAGATTAAATGCCTCACACCATTCCCAGTTCACTCTCTGCCTCTTGCTCCTGCCACCATGCCTGTCCTGTGCCACCATGCCTGTCCTATGCCACCACGGCCCCCCACCACAATGGATTCCTGTCCCTCTGGAACTGTAACCCAAAACAAACTCTTCCTTCTGTAACTTGCCTTGGTCATGGTGTTTCATCCCAGCAATGGGAAAGTAACTCACGAAGCGTCTAAGCTACACACAGCAGCAACTTGCTCGGAATCCTGAGGGCTTCTGGAACTCTGCCCGGAGAAAGCATGCTGTGTGTACATACATGGACTGTGTCTGCTCTCACGTGATGTCTAAGCAAGCAGACTGATGTTGCTATGTAAGCCTGTGCCTGGGAATGTGTGAGCACGTGGCATTAGCCATCACGGAATGTTCTAGTGGCTTGGCTCCATCCACAGCACTGCTCCCCAGGGCCAGCAGCCTGGGCCACTCATGAGATTGTAAGAACCCAAGCTCAGAGTCCATTTCTAGGATCTTCCCTTTTTTACAGGACACTTCCATTTCTTCTGGGTGTCCACGTTATATGTGCCTCGTGCAGGGTTGGGGAGGGGTAGAATAAAGAAAAGGAAAAGGTGTGAGGAAAGAGGAGAGAAGTAAAAGGCACACACACAGACAGGGGATGAAGAAGAGTCTGCATTAGCAAAAAGTGGTCTATGTGGATAATCCCAAAGAACTTACAAAAACAAGAAAAAAAATGACAACCTTTAGTACTAAAGGTGAGTTTATCAAGATCATGGGATGGGTCACAAGGTCAGAACAGAAGAGTCGACTGTGCTCTTATACAAGCAATGAACAGCGCCATCTAAGTTTGAAAAAAAAAAAAGCCAGGCAGTGGTGGTGCACACTTTTAAACCCCCCGCACTTAGGAGGCAGAGGCGAGCAGATCTCGGTGAGTTTCAGGCCAGCCTGGTCTACAGAGTGAGTTCTCGGACAGCCAGAGCTACACAGAGAAACCCTGTCTCAAAAAAAGTATAAAAGCAACTGGAAATAGCACAAGTACAAATCCAACAAATCTCCATCTGTGGGAAACACAGGAGAAAGAAAGAAGTGTCAAAGGGTGTAGAGAGCTAAGCCATGGCCACGCGAAGAACTGCTCGCTACTGAAACCATAGAGAGCCAAGCCACGGCCACGCGAAGAGCTGCTCCCCATAGAGCCAAGCCACGGCCATGCGAAGAGCTGCTCCCCATAGAGAGCTAAGCCACGGCCATGTAAAGAACTGCTCCCCATAGAGAGCCAAGCCACTGCCACACGAAGAGCTGCTCCCCATAGAGAGTCAAGCCACGGTCGCACAAAGAGCTGCTAGCCATTGAAACCATAGAGAGCTAAGCCACGGTCGTGCGAAGAGCTGCTCCCCATAGAGAGCCAAGCCACGGCCACGAGGAGAGCTGCTCGCCATGGAAACCAGTTAACAATCTTAATCACATAAGGGGTTTGTCTGTAGATCCTGCCAGGCTGATTCTAGCAGCACAGATGAAGAGCAAAGGAAACAGAAGAGCCGATGTAATCATTAGAGGAATAGACTTGTGGTATTCAGGTTGAGCATCTCCAGGACTCACTGTACAAATCCACACTAATCAAGATGTGGTGGTTTGAATATGCTTGGCCCAGGGAGTGGCACTATTTGGAGGTGTGGCCTTGTTGGAGGAAGTGTGTCACTGTGGGTGTGGGCTTTAAGACCCTTGTCCTAGCTGCCTGGAAGCCAGTCTTCTACTAGCAGCCTTCATAACAAGATGTAGAACTCTCAGCTCCTCCTGCACCATGCCTGCCTAGATGCTGTCATGCTCCTGCCTTGATACTGGATTAAACTTCTAAACCTGTAAGCCAGCTCCAATTAATTGCTGTCCTTATAGGAGCTGCCTTGGTCATGGTGTCTGTTCACAGCAGTAAAAGCCAAACTAAGACAGAAGATAAGGAGAACTGGGGAGAAGGAAGAAGAAAAGAAGAAGAGGAGGAGGAAGAGAAGTGGAGGAAGAAAGAAGAGAGAAGAAAAATGAAGAAGAAAATGAAAAAGAAGAAATGAAAAAGGAGATGAAGAAGACAGGGAAGAAGAAGGGAAGAAGAACTAGAAACAGAAATCCTGGAGGGGAGCAGAGCACAGGGCCCAGCAGTAGATACACACTGACTCACAAAGTAGCAAAGACGATGTGCTGACGAATACAATCAGCAGCTGCAGCTGCGCCAGCTGCTTGAATGTGATGTGAGGCGTATTCCGCAGTATGGCAGTGCGGCAGGATCCTGAAGCTGTGGAACCGAATGGGGCGGGGGGAGTCTCTAGGCTAGCCCTACTCCATCACTCTAGTGAGAGGTCTCTAGGCTAGCCCCACTCCATCAATCACTCTAGCTCCTTCTTCCAATAGAGGGGGCTTGCTGTTGCTATCATGGTGCCATCCATTAAAAGATGACTGTACCTGGCCGGTTTTGTGTGTCAACTTGACACAGGCTGGGGTTATCACGGAGAAGGGAGTTTTAGTTGGGGAAGTGCCTCCATGAGATCTAGCTGTGGAACATTTTCTCAATTAGTGATCAAGGGGGTAAGTCCCCTTATGGGTGGTGCCATCCCTGGGCTGGAAGTCTTGGGTTCCATAAGAGAGCAGACTGAACAAGCTAAGAGAAGCAAGCCAGTAAGAAACATCTCTCCATGGCCTCTGCATCAGCTCCTGCTTCCTGACCTGCCTGAGTTCCAGTCCTGACTTCCTCTGGTGATCAACAGTAATGTAGAAAGCTCAATAAACCCTTTCCTCCCCCAACTTGCTTCTTGGTCATGTTTGTGCAAAAATAAAAAAACCCTGACTAAGACAAATTGGTACCAGAAGTGGAGTGTTCTGTGAGAGCTTGAAAAACCATGTTAAAAACAGTGCAAAGATAGAGGCCTGGCTTGTAAAATTTCAGAAAAAAGATTAAAGACTCTTATCAGGGCCATATTGTTTTGATTGTAAAGATTCTGTGGTTCTAGTTAGCTGGGGCTAAAATATCAGCTGTGATTAACAAGATACCAAAACTACTAAAGTAAAAACTTTACATTACTGAGACTATTGATGCTAGTTAGCTAGAGCTAAGAAATTAGCGGTGATTAAGAAGAGACCAACATCACTGAGGCGACATCTTCTGAAAAGTGTTTTCTGAGAACACAAAGAGGCTGTGTTCCAGAGATAGCCAAGGTTGTACCTTGTGCTATAGCAAGACTTGGTAATGTGTAAGAGTCACCCAAGTTATACTGGTTTTGACAAAACAAAGGGGTTATAAAAAACAGCTGAGATGACACAGTGAGAGGCCATGAAAGGTCATAAATAAAGGTGCAGCCTCAGTTTACAACTGATGGCCCAAGACTGAAGGTGTCATACAAAAGAGTTAAGGCTTGACACCATAAAGACAGTCTATGAGAGGCTATTGATAAAGCCTAGTTACAACAGTGTTTTTAAAATGCCAGTACTATACAATGACCACCAAAAACAACAACAGTAGAATACAGACATCTGGAGCCCAAAAGACAAGATCTGTACTACAAAGGACAAAGTTTAAAAAGTGACCAAAGCCCTTAGAGGAGCCCAGAAGATCGTGAGTTAGATCCCAGACATTGGTTTTACTTTTAATTGTGACTATGCCCTAATATTTTTCCCTCTTAAAAAAAATTTTAGTAGAGCCCACAGTTAAGAGACTTTAAATTTTAAAAGCTATTAAACATTTTAAATTGATTGAACTTTTAATATGTAAAGACTGTGAGACTTTAGATCTTAAAGATAAATAAAAACATAAGAGTTGAGACTTAGTGGTGATGTGTTTGTGTGTCAAATTGACAAGGTGTCAATTGTACTGGCTGGTTTTGTGTGTCAACTTGACAGAGGTTGGGGTTATCACAGAGAAGGGAGTTTCAGTTGGGGAAGTGCCTCCATGAGATACAGTTGTGGAACATTTTCTCAATTAGTGATCAAGGGGGTAAGTCCCCTTATGGGTGGTGCCATCCCTGGGCTGGAAGTCTTGGGTTCTATAAGAGAGCAGGCTGAACATGCTAAGAGAAGCAAGCCAGTAAGAAACATCTCTCCATGGCCTCTGCATCAGCTCCTGCTTCCTGACCTGCCTGAGTTCCAGTCCTGACTTCCTCTGGTGATGAACAGCAATGTGGAAATAAGCTCAATAAACCCTTTCCTCCCCAACTTGCTTCTTGGTCATGATGTTTGTGCAAAAATAAAAACCCTGACTAAGACAATGACTTTAGCAGAGGGCACCCACCAGAACTACCATGATGGTGCATATACTTCTTCTGCTGAAAACAAAAACAAGACAAAACAAAACAAAAACATGAGCAAAGTGTTCCTTCATCCATACCCAGGCCCAAAAGCAAGCTAACATCAAATCCATGTCCAAAGAGATGACCTCAGACTTAATGGTTAACATAAAAAGTTAATCTAAAAGGTCCACAGCCTGAATGTGGTACAGATAAAACTAAACACTTAGACACAAACATAAAAGAAAACCTAGGCTGGCCTGGTGGCTGAGGCTTGCCATCACTCACATAGCTCAACTGTGAGTTCAACAAACTGAAAGGGAAGGGGGGGGGGCAGCCCATGTGACTCAGGTTTAGCAGCAAGTGTTTTAGATAAAACACCAAATGTTCAGTTCATGGACTTCGAGAAAATGGAAGAAAGAAGGGAAGGAAGGAAGGAAGGAAGGAAGGAAGGAAGGAAGGAAGGAAGGAAGGAAGGAAGGAAGGAAGGAAGGAAGGAGGGAAGGAAGGAAGGAAGGAAGGAAGAAAACAACTTTAAATTTTCATTAGAATCTTCAAAGAAAATGGAAATATGGCACATAGACTGGAGGGAAATGTTGCAAACTATCATGTGTCTGATAAAGGACTTTCATTAAAGAACACAGCAGTAAGAAAGCCCAACAGGGGTAAAAGATGTTCAGAGACTGAGACTGTCTGTCACATGCAGCCACATATGACTAACCAACACAGGAAAACACAGCAATGCCAAGAAAACCGGTGAGGTTCTGGGCATGGTGGTGCATGCTTGTAATCTCAGCCCTCGGGAGATAAAGGCAAGAAGATCAGGCAGTTCAAGGTTATCCTCAGGTTTATAGCAAATTCAAGGTCAGCCAGAGATACAGGAAATAGTCTCTACCAACCAAAAGGCCCATATTGGGGGGGGGGGGGGAACCCAGCAGTACAAGTGCCCTGGAGGCTTCCAAGCCCAGAAGTGAAAAGAGGCTCAGCCCGTGAATGCTCTGAACCAAGAGGACAGGCTATCAAGGGCACTTTCTGTTTTCTCTCCTCGGCTAAGAGTTCAACCAGACCATATGTAAAAGGTGACCAAGCAAATACAAGGAACATACATGACCAATACTTAGGATACACACCTAAACCTGCCTGGAGTAGAACTATCTTGTTCTCACAGAGCTTCCCCATCATAGATGAGGAGAGCAATAGGCTGAGCTAGGCTGAGCGGAACAAGCACTGCCCCACGCTCCCCAGACACTGCCTTCCCACGCTGAGGCTGGGAAGTCCGGTGCCGTGAGTATTCATGTCCAGAGCCCAGCCCTTCCCAAGAGCAGCGGTAGATGGATCTCATCAGTTGCCCAGTGTCCCCTCTCCAGCCTTACCTCCTGGGTGTTCCTTGGGGTTCAAGGAAGACACTGTCCAGGAGCAAGCCTGGGACACGAAGTATACAGGCCCTGGGCATAGTAAATCCAAGGCAGAGCTAAAGCCAAGGGCTTGTCACTCACAGCCGTTCGCTCACTAAGCCAAACCCTGAACACATTCTCTCCTATGTCGGTGACAGTGATATCACTGGACATGTGCACATTGTGATGCATGAACAAGGTGCGTGGCAGTTGATATATTAGTGTCTGCTCAGTGGGGTGAGCATCCGCAGGGACTAGAGGCCACCTATCAGGGTGACAAGTGAATCTTTACTTCAAGCAGCTGAGACCATCCCTTACAGGAAAACTGCTCTCAAGTACTGGCATGCCTCTGCTTCCACGGCTTCCCTGTGGTAGCCGCTCTGGGAGATTAATTATGTACACTTGCTCTGTGTGGAGCTCGTCCTTGCCATCTGGGTGCACCCTAGGACTGCTGTGGACAGAATCACACAACCCCAGGTGGAGTGCACAAGCCTGCAGCTAACAGGCAGGCTCTGGGGCTGGTTCTGAGGAGTCACTGGCACCACACTGCACTGTTGTTACTCATCCACACAGCTTTCTGACCAACGCGCCTTCCTTAAAGCCATGATTTATCTTTGACAGGACCTTGCTACTATGAATCTCAGGCTGGGCTCAAACTCCAGACTCCCTTTCAAGTGCAGGGATTACAGGCAGCAGGTGCTCTGGACGCACTGTGCTTAAGGAAAGGCCACGGGGAACTCTCAGAATGCACTGGACTGTGTTTAATTACAAGTTTTTCCGCCGGGCCGTGGTGGCGCATGCCTTTAATCCCAGCACTTGGGAGGCAGAGGCAGGCGGATTTCTGAGTTCGAGGCCAACCTGGTCTACAGAGTGAGTTCCAGAACAGCCAGAGCTATACAGAGAAACCTTGTCTCGGGAAAACAAAACAAAAACAAAAAAAAAAAAACCCAAGTTTTTCCATAGTAGAAGCACTGTCAATTCAACATTCAAGTGAACTTGCTAGACAGCCTATCACTTTGAAAGGACCTTGGAGTATAGCTCACAGTCCAGTGAGGTCCAGAGCCTTTTAGAAGAAACTACATTTGGGACTGCTGCTTACCCAGCAGCCATGAATCATGAAACCAGGACACAGGAAGATGGGAAACCTAAAGAATGTGCCTATCTCAAGTACACTTGAGATAAGGAAGCAAAGCACATTGCACGTACACGCTGAACAGCCACTAGAAGTGTCTGCCTGAGCCAGGCGCTCACAGCCTTTTGTGTCAAGCTGACATGTTAGCTCCTATAATGACCAAAGGTGGCATTGCCCACCCGAGAGCCCATCTGCAAAGTATCCTCAGCACAAAGCCACCAGGTGCCACTGTGCCTTCCAGTTCTATCCATCCTGTAGACTCCCTTCATCTTGCTCTGAGTGTGTCAGTACCAACTTTCCCATGGTTCCTTAGTATTGCGTGGGATAAAACAGCACAAGTCTGGATATTTTTTTCCCACCAGCTTTAGAGAGAATGAGTTGGAACTCAGGCAGACAAACACATGGGACCATTTGGTTAAGAACTCCAGTTCTCCCTTGCACCCAGAAGTGGCCAGTCTGTCACACAAAAATGCACATGAGCCTGACTCTCCACAGGAGACCCACATGGACACAGTCCAAAGCCTGAGATGACTCTTCCTAAAGATGCCCAAGGTACACTATGCACGAGCCTGTCCTGGGCCCTGGGCCTTACTTAGCACTCAGTTTGGCCTTCCTTCCTAAAAGGCTGGGCCATGGCCACCACTTAGTCAGTGGGCCACCTCCTAGGTATTAGGAATTAGGGTGAGGATTTGGAACCCACAGCTACTTCCCCCAGCCAGGTGTCCAGAGGTTTTAAGCATGAGCTCTGTTGTGTTGTGGCCACACGCAGGGCAGGCCCAGGGTGAGTAGGACAGGCGCTCACCCACAGCTGGGGGTTCAGGTGTCACCATAGTGAGTTGTTTGGAGCTGGTTCTATATGACATCTCTTAGCCCACTATCTCTGTGGATAGCAATAACAGGCCAGGAGTTCAGGGGACAGGAAAGAAACATCAGGTGCCCAGGGTAGTGGTACACACCTTTAATCCCAGCACTCTGGAGGCAGAGGCAGGCAGATCTCATCGAGGAGTTCGAGACTAGCCTGGTCTACAGAACAAGTTCCAGGGCAGCCAGGACTATGCAGAGCAACCCTGTTTCAAAAACAACAAACAAACAACAGAAACAAAACCAACAGCAACCAAAACCAAAACCAAAAAGAGGTGTGTCTGGGGGACACCAGCATGACTGCCAGTAGCCTCAGTTCTGCTTTTCCTGAAGTGAAGGAGGCTAAGGACTCTTTAGGCTCAGGTAGGTGTGGGATGTTGCAGTGGACAGTGACGGTCTGCAGAGCCAGAGCCTAAGCAGAACCTGGCAGTCCTTCCAGAGCTGACCTGGCTGAACCCCACTTCTAGCCTGCCAATGAAATCTGGCTAGACCCTTGGGCCCTCTGCCGGATGCCTTTCCAAACAGGTCAGGTTGGAGCTGCTGCACCACCTTTGGGTCCAGTGGGGAGCCCGCTGAGAGAAGGCAAAAGAGGCGAGGCTAGGTCTAAGTTACAGGCTAAAGACTCTCATCTCCCCTAGGGCTTCGTCTCGCCACTCCCAGGGAGCACGCTGAGGGAGTGCGTGGGGGTTGCCTTCGCTTCTGACACGTGCTAAGTGGGGCTGTGGAGAGGCAGGGATTGGGGTGGGGTCCCGGGAACACGCCGAGGGACCTGACATTAAGTTTAGGTAGCCACTGCGTGGAAGGTGAGGAAACGGGGTCCGGAAGCTCACAGAAGGACAGGATGGTTGTAGTGCAGGATCCTAGAAGCCTACAGAGGGACAAACGGGAGTCCAGAAGCGAGCGGGGTTTGGGACCAGGTCACAGGATGCCGGCGACAGCCCGCTCCCACCGGACACTCACAGTAAATGAAAGCGAGGGCCCGCAGGAGCACGACTCTGGTCAGCCAGAAGGTGCCCGTGAGCAGCGGGGCTGGAGAATCCGCGGAATCTCTAGCCAGAGTGGATGGCGACGCCGGACTGTGCTCTGCGCCTCTGACATTCCGTTTTCTCAGGGACCCCGCGGGCGCAGCCATTACTAGGCTGTCTGGGCGCATGAGCACAAAGGGCGGCGCGCGCGAAGGCCACGCCCACATCCTGAAAGGCCACACACGCTCCCCTGGATGACAGGCTTACCCCTCGCAGCCAAGACCCACACGCCACGCCCTTTCTGGGCGGTCTCGCCTAGCGGTGGACATCTCCTTGGTGGCTTCAGTATTTGCAGAGTCGAGCAACAAGGGAAGGAGCGAGTCACGGCCCTGTCCTGGGTGCGGATCTGCTACTCTGTAGCAGGGAAGGCCAAGCCTGTAGCTTTCACCCTGCTTTCCTCTGCAGCCCGCCGCCCAGGAAGGCGCAGATCTAAGACAATTGGCAGGAAGAAACCTAAAATTTGCCCTGGAACCTCCTGCTTTTTCTTCTACCTAAATCTCTTTGTCTGTGGTCCCCAGAGACCCCAGACACCCACCCCTACGAAGATCTGGGACCGTGTTCAAGCTATTTATGGGGCCACTGGGCCATCAAGGACTCAGTTTAACCCACCAGTGGCATGCGCAGAATCCCAAGGAGACACACCTTCGACTCTGTTTTTATATTTGATTTTACTTTTAATAGCTCAGACTGGCCTTGAACTATATAGCCCAGAATGACAACAAAGAAATTGTCCTCATGAGCTGCCTTCCTCGATGCTCTTATTACATGCCACTTGCCTGATATCAATTCTGATTTTTCGTGTTAGGGGCCACTCCAGCACTGCACATACATGATACTGGAGAGGAGAAAAGGAGGTCAGGGCAGGAGCACCACTAGCCCGAGGGGTTATAAGGCTAACTACAGGGCTCTCTGGAACAAGGGTTTTCTTCATTCATCTTTCAGAGCTTTTTACATATTAAAGATCTTGTTCCTTTGTGAATTAAAGCTACTGTTTTGTTTTGTTTTGTTTTAACAACTTGTCTTTAGAGTGTCCTTTTTGCGATTGCTGTTTTGACATATAAATTACCAATGCTTGCATGGTCAAACAACCCATTAATATTTAAACCTCCACACCAGCAGTGAGCCTTTCGTGGGTAAGGACGGGTGTGTAGCTGCTGGAACTCTTCCTAGCCTCCAGGCTCTCTGATACTGGAGTCCTAGCATATAGATACATCTTATAAAGCACTTTGTGTTTTTTTTTTTAAGTTTCTTTTTCTTTTTCTTCAGAAACACTCCCTTGGGAGCCCAGCTGTGAGTATGGCTCATTACAAATGTTTCAATGGATAATACAAATACTTCCCACCTGCCAGGCCTCCCGCAGGCCAGCATCTGCCCAAGGTCTCGAGACTTTGGAGGACGAAGGAGCAGTTACAATTGTGTGTCTTGCACCCAGATCCTTCTGTAGGAACCCGTACCCCTGCCTCTCCTCACAGGCATGTGCCAGGCATGGGATGGGCCAGCCGAGACCTTTGGGAAGGGCAGCTCAAGTCTGCACAACTTCCCTAGATTATTTCTGGAAGCCAGAGCTATGCAGGGGATGGAAGGAGAGGAAGGATGGCTCTGCCATCAGGTGTGACCCTGGGTGCCGTGGCTCAGGTGGGGACCATCCTCACAAAGGGCCCTTTGTCCTCAGCTTCCCCTTGCCGTGGTAACATTGTCCTCCCTGCAGAAGGGCACAATGGGGCATTGTGAAGAGCATAAAATGGACCTCTTGTTCCAGCATCCAGTGCTCCCGCTGGGGCTGGGACTCAGCTCTAGGCTCCCTCTTGGATTTGCCCACAGTGGTCGAGGCCAGCAGAAGGGTCTGCAGGAAACTCGGGCCCTCGGTGGCTGGAGTTTCTTGCCCCTGGCCTGCCTTCCTGGGATGCCATCTGGAACCAGCTTTCAAGCAGGTCACACAGGGCAGGGCTGAGCCGGAAGAGGTTAATATGCTTGCCTGTTTCTGCGCGAGTTTAATACGAAGTACACTGGGAAGCTGGATACCTGTGATCCTAGTACTGGTGGTGCTGAGGCAGGAGGATTACAGCAAGTTTGAGCTAGCTGAAACACACTGGAGTGTTGATCACCCATAAAAAGGGATAAAGTTGAACATACTATAGTATGGATGAACCCTAAGACCGCAAGCTGAGGCGAGTCTGATACATGGTAGGATCCTTTTTTTAAAATGGCGCTACCATTAGGAAAGACAGATTTGTGGTTTCCAGGGGTGAGGGAGAAGGAAGGGCATATGGAGAGTCCTTCAGGAATGTTTGAAACTAGATGGATACATGAGCACGCTGATTTCCTGCATACTGCTGAGTCCTTTGGTTTATGTGAATTGTGACTCCCCAAGCCCGCCTGCTCCCCCCCCCTTTTTTTTTTGAGATGTCTCACTGTGTAGCTCAGACTGGCTTTGAACTTGAAGCCATCCTCTTGCCTTTGTCTTGCAAGTATTAGGATTACAGATGTATATCACCATGGCTGGCTTTACCACATGTTAAAAAAAAAAATGTAGACAAAAACCATGAAGGAGTCCCTTAAGTTGAATGTTTCACAATTATCTAGAAGGCAGGCATCCCTTGTACTAGTCAGAGTAAGCTGTGGCTTATACCACATTTGTCTGTGTGTTGAACATCTGGCAGTTGAGCTGCTAGGCCTACATTCAGCTGTGGTCCATAGAGAAAGCAAATCCTAGACTGAGCTAAGCAGCTGAAGGCTCACATACTGGAGCTGGAGGGGGCCACAGGGAGGTGGGGCTGAGGTTTGCCCCTGTCACCTCAGAGGCCACCAACATGAAGCAGGCTTCTAAATATTACTTTTAGCCAAAAACTACAGAAACAGTCAAGCTGGCAGGACAGAGGGAACTGAGATAAAAGGCCCTGGGGACTCTGGCAGCAGCAGCTTTAAAAAAAAAAAAAAGAAGGCAAAGTGGAGAGGGGTCCCAAGAGGGACTTCTAGCTCATGACCCGACTGGTGTCTCTGGAGGCCTGGGGCTCACCATTCCTAGTTGGGTCCTGTGCCCCAGCTGCCTGAAACCTCCAGCACTGTGGCTAAGATGGGTATGGGGACAGGGCACACTGCCCATGGGCTGGCAGCTCTCCCAGCAGCTGCGGAATGGCTTCACAGAGGAATGAGCCCCCTGTCAGCACCTCGTCCAGCTGTCCCCAGGCACCCCAGCCCAGCAGTCCCCACTGTCTCAGGGCTATTGTCCCTGACATGCAGTCACAGCTGTCTCTGGCTCCCCAAGAACCCAGCCTGGGCTGAATATAATCGTGTATCCTTCATTTACCCCAAATTTTCATGTCTTGATGTTTGCTTGTGGGGGGGGGG